>JAKSZT010053833.1:2832932-2854761 GCA_026826555.1 Tolypeutes matacus
AATAATAATAATAATAATAATAATAATAATAATAATAATAATAATAATGTTGTTCCATCAATTGTAATGCAAATTGCTGAAAATAAGGAAAGCTGAGCCTATGAGGGTGGGAAATGGAACCTGTATTTTCTGCATGATTTTTCTGTAAACTTAAAATATCTCTAATTGAAAAAAAGTAGTCCTCTTGAGTTACTATGCTCAGCTCAGATATCAGGCTTTCTTGATTCTGTAAATTTCACCTTAGGAGGGCAGCTGTACCTCAAGCAGTTACTCAACTTGACCTTCTAGGCTCTTTCCATACTTAGATCCTCCAACTTAACACTCTTCCAACCCACCAGTAAAGTGCAGAACTCATATTGGCCTTATGTGACCACAGAATCAATAGTGAGAAAAAAATTAAGAAAACTTGATCAGTCTCTGAGAATGTGTGTGCTGTAGAGTAAAAATGGCTTCAAAGACTCTGCTCCTCCTCTTGTTGAGAGGTGGAATCTAATTCCCTTTCTCCAGAGTCTTGGATGACCTCAATATCTTGCTTTCCAATAGATTGCCACAGAAGCGAGGCTACAGGATTTCTGAGGCTAGTTTATAAAAATCTTGCAAGTTCTGCCTTAGACTTTTGTTTTTGGAGCCCTGAGCTGCCATCTAAGAAACCCAAGTATCCTAAGACCACTTTGCTGTGAGGGGAGAATACTGCCAGCCTGTCTTCACTGGCTTCACAGCCATCCCAGCCCAGGTTCCAGGCAAGATCTGAGGCCATTGTAGATCTTCTAAACCAGCCCAGCCAATATAACCAGGTGATCCCCAATCAACATCTTATGGAGCAGAAGAATCGCCCAGCTGGCCTCTGCCCAATTTTCTGAGCCACAAATTGTGAGATAAAATAAAACAAGGTAAGTGTTCTGGTTTGCTAAGCTGCCAAAAGCAATATACCAGAAATAGATAGGCTTTTACAATGAGGATTTATTAGCTTACAAGCTTCCAATTCTGAGCCGTGAAAATGTCCAAATCAAGGCATCATCAAGATGATGCTTTCTTCCTGGAGTCTGGCTGCCGGCAATCATGGCAAGACACGTGGTGATGTCTGCTGGCCTCTTCTTTCCTTTCCGGCTTTCATTGCTTCCAGCTTCTTGCTTCTGTAGCTTTCTCTTATAAAGGACTCCAGTAAAAGGATTAAGACCCATGCTGAATGAAGTGGGACACACCTTAACTGAAGCAGCCTCATCAAAAGTCCTACTTAAGTGGGTCCATACCCACGGGAATGGGCTTTAAGCACGTATTTCTCTGGGGTCCATACAGCTTCAAGCCATCACAGTAAGCCACTACGTTTTGATATTGTTTGTTATGCAGAAAAAGGTAGTCACGACAACAGGAAAGGGAAATGTGGTTACATGGGCCAAGACTGGGTGACGTCATCACTGGGCGCCCTGGGCCCAGGGTGATGTCATCACTGGGCGCCCTGGGCCCAGCTTCTCTGCAAATGGTGGGAAAGTTTTTCAACTAAATGCTTAAATCCACTCCTACTTTGTGCTGGGATAAACAAAATCATTTTAGCACACTTACTAAAAGAAATGTTTACAAATGCCACCATCAGAGAAGGTGACATTCCAAAGAGACAAGCACTGGCTAGTCACCAGATCAGGGGGCGCAGTTTGCCTGCAAAGATCCAACCGCACGATGCTCCTGGCCCCACTGTCCTCTGGAAAATGCAAGGCCTTGGTTGCACAGTGTGAAAATTGTCTAAGAAGGCATCACATTTTCTTTTCCTCAAAGAATTTACTTCCAGATCTGGCAGTTTGGGTTCATATCATTCCCTCATCTAGCCGCTCACTGAGGTTCATTAACATGAAAGAATCCAACCACATGTGTGTTAAATTACCTTGAGAGTCCAGAAGCTCCAGCTGTAGCTGGCGTTATATATAAAATAAGCTACATGTTATCACAGTGTCATCATGCAAAGGGCCAGGAAGAGGAGAAGAACAGCATGAGTGAGGAGAGCAGATCACCACGGCTTGTCTCCAAGCTTCACATGGGCAGCTACTGCAAAGGCTTTGTTAGCCAGCACCTGCACTTTTTAAAAGAAATTCCATTTTCTTTCTCTAGGGAATGTCAGTCACTGTTTAACAAATGCTGTTCAAAATAAAAAATCTCTTCTTTCAGAATGTGCAGAGAACCTTGTATATTTTCTTTTAAAAATTTCAAGGTTGAAAACTTCCTGAGTTCGCAAATTTGTGTAAATAATTTTATTTGTAGTAACCCGTTCTAGTATTTATTTACTTATTTTAAGCATTTTAGTTTGAACTAATTTTAAATTTACGGGACAGTTTCAAAAACAATACAAAATTCATGCAGAGAATGTCAACATACTCTCCACTCAAAAACCCAAATCCATATACTTTATAACATTTTGCCATATTTGCTGTTTCATTCTATTTCTCTCTCTATTTCCCTAACATCTATCTCTCTATCTATCCATCTATCTATCCATTTTTAGGTTTTCTATTGTAATAACATATATACAACTTAAAATTTCCCATTTTAGCCACTTTTAAATGTACAATTCAGTAATATTCATATTGTTTTAAAGAGTATATGGTAAAAATGTTTTTTTTTTAATTTAAAATTTACATCTAAATATGGCAGCAAAGACACACCCAATGAATCATGAGCGTTTATTTCACACAACCCAGCAAGAACTTTAACACATTTTGACTGACTCTACAACAACTAAGAAAACTATGATACAAATTTAGTGTTAAGCTCTTAAATAATTTATTTATTATCAGCTTGGATGCCAATGTTTCATATTTATTTTGTTTACTTTATTTTGAAGGTCAAACTATTTTCCCTTATGGTAAGACAAAGCAATGATCAGTATTATATTAGGCCACAAATGCGAAAAAATGTAAAGTTCAAAGGAGTTCATTAGAGAGGAGGAGAAATAGCTAACTATAGGCTACGAATACCTGGATGTTTACAGAGATCCAGAATTTAATTTATAATTTTTTATGGTTATTCACCTAAAGCAGTTGTTCTCAAAGTGTGGTGCCCAGACCAGTAACATCAGCCTCACTTGGGAAGTCGTTAGAAAAGTAATTTTTGGGTCCCAGCTCAGGCCTACTGAATCAGATCCTCTGGGGATGGGGCCCAGCCTTCTCGCTCGTCTCTCATTTACTAATGTATCTTGGGAACTCTGAAGATCTCCTTCATGGTGTTCTCCTTCTTAATTTTATTGTGGTAATCATAAAACTTGCTGTTTTGACCATTTTTCAGTGTTCAATTCAGTGGCATTAATTGCATTCACAACGTGCTACCATCACCACCAACCATCACCAAAAGTTTTCCATCATCCCAAACAGAAATTCTGCACCCAGCAAGCAATAACTCCCCATTCCCTTCCTCCCCAACACCCAACCCCTGCAAACCTCTAATCACTCTCTCTACTTGCTTATTCTAGGCATTTCATACAAGTGGAGTCATACAATATTTGTCTCTTTGTGTCTGGCTTATTCCACTCAACATGATGCCTTCAAGGTTCATCCAAGTTGTAGCATGTGTCAAAGCTTCACTCCTCTGTATGGCTGAATAGACCAGCCATCTCTTTTCAAAATTAAGACTTTTAGAAAATTTGTGACTTGATCAGGATTACCTAGCCAGTAGGGGAAAGAGTTGATCATAGTCTCCCACTGAATCCAGAGTTCTTTTGCATCAGAGACACACAACCCATTAACAATCTTTAAAGAAAAGTGACTGGCTTTGTTAGAATGGGGATGGAGAACTGTTTGTTTACAATACATATAAGTCTATAATGCTTGAGCCAATGTTACCTAAACAAGCAAAATGTATTTGAACAATAAAGTTGCTCCTAGTTATATGAGGTAAAAGGTTAGTTTTATTTTTCTTCATGTGGGTTTTCTTTCTAAAGCAGGGTGACCTTTATACAAGATTACTGAGCCAATGATTCCACTGGTGGGAAACCAACCAGTGAGGATGGCTTCCTCAGAGAGACCCTGCTCTTGGGCAGTGGATCTCACCCCTGGTTGCATATTAGAATCATTCTGGTGCAGGAGAAACTAAAAAAAAAAAATACTGATGTTTGTTCAGCCTGTCCCTCCATCTGTCACCAATTACATCAGAATCTCCAAAGTTTCTAAAATGTAGTCAGGTTTAGAGACCTATTTCTTGCTAGAGAACAAAGAATGAAGTTCAGGAGAAATCATGACACTGGACTCATAACTGAGTGGAAAAAGGTCTGTAGAGAACTAGACATTTATTTCTAAAACATCAGAGTCCCCTGAGCTGGAGATTTCTCTTAGTGCATGTTGCTATGTGTATTCTTTCTCATACTGTCTTATACTTCTATATAATATGCTTATATAAGTATTTTACTGGAATTTCTTAATATTCAGATTAGAGACAGGTATTCCCCCATCACTATACCTGCCAGGCTGTGCAATCAGCTCTCCTGAAGGCAGCCAATAGATGACAATCTGGAGGAGGAAAATAAAACAGAAGTTCGATCATACCTGCAGAGTGCAAACAGAGATGGAGAGTACACACAGGACAAACGTTACAGTAAGAACATATGCTAATTCCAGATGGAAGACAGCAATGCTTCAGTCTTTACATACCATGGCTCGGTTTAGAGGAGGGTGGGTACTAATCCTAGGGACCCTGCTCTTGGGTTGGGCTCTGTAGGGAAACAGCAGAGTTTAACACGGTTAAGTTGGTGAGCTTGAAGTCATGTAAGCTGGGAGGTGGGTCCCAGAGCAGCCTTGCCTTGGCTGAATGAGCTCCAGCCTCCTCACCTGTAAGGTGAGGTCCTGAGGCACCCTCATGAGGTCCAGGTGAGTGTAACCCTAAGGGTGGGAACTGCCTAGCTCAGGGCGGTTCCCTGTGTTATCAGAAGGTCTAGGATGATTCATATGTGAAATGTCAGTGTCTAGAGGGCCATGGGTAGGAAACACTATCCCCCATGTTCCAGAGCAGAATGTTCTGGAAAGGAATGTGGTGTGCATTGTTTCTCTACAGTGGGAAACGACACCAATGTTGTAACTATACAAATGGCATCTTTGTTTGTCCTAGTGTTCTTGGAATGGATTGGGCAATCATATAAATACCATTGATACTAAGCACCCTGAGAAACTTCCTTTGGGAAAGGCTGATGAGAAATCTGAGGCCAAGTGGAAAGTAGCTTTTCTCTGGCCTATTCGCTATTCCTTTGACATTCCTTTGGGTCTCCTGAGCGAGCTCTGCCCTGATCATCATCGGAAGGTAGCATGCTATTCCTGTGCTGCACGACACTAAGTCATACTGAAACCCAATCTATTAATCTGCAAAAGGAGGCGTGGGCAGGGCATTTGGACCATATTTCAGACCAAAATAATTACATGGTTCTACAAATATGAATACAAGTTTTTAAAATTACCGAGTTATTTGTTTTCATTCAATAGCCAATTTAAAACTCAGAGATCATATTTTATATTTGATAAATCAAAAAAAGAATGAAACAATGGATACATTTAGAGATGATTCTCCAAGGTCTCATGCAAACTATAATCCCAGCTGAGATACTGAAAATTTCATCCCCAAGGAACCATTTCAGAAAATGGTTTCAGAAAAAAGTTTCGAGCAAGTGAATCCTGTCGGTTTAATGGTAAGATGCGAGTCTCTCCAACTCCAAGATGTGCAGCCTTAAATTTCTTAACACGACAGATGGGCACCCAGGAATGAGCTCAGGAGAGAGGAGAGCTCTGCCTTGCACTTGGGTGCCGACTCAGGAAGCCCACCTCAGCCTAGCCAAGGGTCCTTTACAGTTATGGTTAGAATGTTTACGGAAGCCTTGGAAGTAGTTCTTCAATCACATTCTGGATTTGGGTGACCGGCATTTAATATGCCATCACTAGACACCACTGTTTCTTGAATTTGAAAGTGATTAACTAACCACTATTGGCTCAGAGTAAATCTGGGGAGGGAAATCTTGCCTGAGAATTCTGTTCTCAGTACCCTGACTTCAGGTTGCTTGTGAGAAGTTAATCTGCTTCAGTGTTCAGCTGGGTGTACCAGTCCAAACACCTGGCAGCCACACTCAACTTACCAGGTCATTTCTACCTGGTGTGGTCGACACAGACAAGTACTCTGTCTGTTCCCACTAGTTTGGGGGCAGCATTAAACTCTATTCTTGTCCTTCTTCTAGTGGATTTCCATCCAGGGAAACTGCGATTTTATTAATCTCTTTGGAAAATGATTATACAAAATATTATCTCTGAGATCAACATCATGTTATTTATATAATTCCAGATAGAACATTCTCTACATGACTCTAAAATTAGAAATAGACCTTTTTTTGCAAATCACAAAACCCAACAAATATCAAGTGGACTTTTAACACTGGAGTCTTTCCAACAAGCGTGAACTTATTCAGTGTTATTTTTAATAGCCTTGCAGCATTGCTTAGTTCACACTGCCCAAGAGAAGGTACTTGGATCACTTAATGGCTTTTTAGTCAAACCCAATATCTCTATAGAAATAACCTCAAATCATCACTTTAGGGCAAATCTTGTGGTGGAGAAGATTTTGCCTTGCAACTTTACACACTTATGCCATGTGGAAGGCCAGATGGCATAACTTCAGTTAAGGTAATTTTGGATCCTTATATTTTGGTTTCAATGTAATTTAGAAAATTTAACTCTATTCTTTCTTCTTTAATTCCCTCCTTCCCTCTTTTTCGTCCTCCCTCCCTTCCTTCCTTCCTCTCTTTCTTTTTCTTTCTCTCTTTCTCCCTAATACTTATATGGTTTCCTCATAGATTCTCGGAACATTGGAGATAGAAGAGATTTTAGGACCACATGGTTTATCCTCATTCCTTATTTTATACATAAGAAAATTATTTCACAGAAGTAAAGACACTTCACTAAGATTATGTTGTGAAAACACAGTCTCGTTATTTTTTTCTTTTTCTAATATAAATCCTACTTTATTAAAAATGAGACTAAAAAGATGACCTGGTAGTAGGAAACGATCTTCAGGATCATTGCTAAGAATATAGCATTTCTTTTTCTCAGAGTGAGAAGTATTAAGAGCTGTGACCTTCAATAATAATTTTATTTTCATATATTATATACTAGGTTTATCTGAATATGTCTGTCTCTTTCTTCAATTAAAACATATTTGACATATATTCTACCTCAAATTATATGTTAGAAAAATGTTTCCAGTTCTATGGAAGACACCAGTCCTCTGGTAAGTTTTTAATACCCATGGTGCTCATGTGAGCTAAATGGAAATAAAGAGCTTTACCCACCAAAATACAAGTCTAAAATGGAAACAATGTATTTCTATGAAATCTTTCGCATATCCTATTACTAATGGTGGGACATGACTCATAAGAAAGCTGAATGTCTACTTGTTACACTTGCTCATTGAACACTAAGGTACAATCAAGGACGGAGATGAATTTTCTAGGAATCTTAAATTTGATTTCAGAGATTTAGAGCAATCAGAAAATTGACTCCTGTAGATTACAGCTGGCCTTTAATTGGTTAAAAGTGACTGAATTTGTGATGGTGAATGAGGCAGAAAGGAAGCTAATTTTGACTCGTTGTCACTGCACTTTCGTTCTAAGAGTTGTGGCTGGGGGCTCGTATCTGTTCCAAACCGCAGCTCTTTTAGGTTGACTCATTGTTATTGTTTCCTGTCTTCAGTGGTGAAGTGCCTGACAATGGCCAGGACAGCCTCATTTCTACAGTGAACATCATCAGTCCAAAATTTTAAACTCTCAATCTAAACAATCAAATCCTACTGATCACATGGAGTGAAAAATCACTAGCCGGAAACAGGCCTATTAAAAAGGCTAAATCTGTCAAATTACTGTTGCAAGCCCTGTTCCCAGGGCCTCACACACGTTCCAGGTCTAAAGGTAGGAAGAAAACTCCAAAATTTAATATCAGGGAGAAAAAGCAGAAGGAAGCCAACGCACACAACCTTGTGTTCAGCGCGTTTAACGGGTTACTAAGATTTGTGTGTCCTTACTTGGTGTCAGGCACTGCAATGATTCAGAGAGCATAGACCCACCTTGCAACGCTAACAGTGCAGAAGATGAGCGAGAGGTGCAGACGGACAGACATGCTATTTCGAATGTGTGCTCTTAAGGGCCAAGAGTAAGGCTCGTGAGCGTGCTTGCAGGACCGAGCAACTCGCTCTGAGGGACACAGAGCTGCTGTCACTGTGAATGAGACATTTAAATAGGTTTGCAAGGAAAACATAGGAAAGGCGGGGGAAGGACATTTCAGAGAGTAGGAAGTTCATGATTCTGAAAGGGCATGGCATAGAAACGAATCTAAATTCATCACACAGCCCTTTTCTCATCCTGGTTTTGTGAACGTCTTGTGACTCTCCTGCCTGCCTTTGGGTTTTCTGTCTGAGATCCACCCACCACTCACGCTGAGCTCCTCCTGAGTGTGCCTGGCACAGTGATCATGAGGGACAGACAGAGGGATGGGAGCCTGCCTGCACCACCAGAGATTGTGCACTTTGACCATAAGCCATGAAAATGCTTCCCTCCATTGTCTGCTCACAGCCATGAGACATGGAAAGAGCTGTTGCCTGCAGATAATGTATTATAATTCACGAGAACTTAGCAAAGTTGCTAAACACAAAACCAATATGAATTTCAATTGTAATCTCATGTATCAGAAAACACAACTAGAAACCAAAATAAAAAACTTTACTGTTTAACATAGCACTAAAAACATCAAGTATAGGAATCTTAGTGCGTTGTTGGCGGGAACATAAAATGATGCAGCCACTATGAAAAGCAATATGCTGGTTCCTCAAAAAGCCAAATGCAGAATTATCATTTGACCGGGCAGTCCCACTTCTAGGCATAAATCCAAAGAGAGTGAAAACAATGCTGCAAATGGATACTTGCCCATCAATGTTTATAGCATCATTATACATAATAGTCAAAAATCTGGAAACAACCCAAGTGTCCATCAACAAAGGAATGGATAAATAAAATGTTTTGCACACACACACACACAAAGGAGTATTATCTGGCATAAGAAAAAATTGAAGTTATGAGACAGGCTTCAGCATGGAAGAATTTTGAGCACATTATGCTCAGTGAAATAAGCAAGACACATAAGGACAAAAATTGTATGATGTTACTTATAAGAGATGACTAGAAATAGCAAATTCACAGAGATAGAAAGAAGCTAAGAGGTACTGGGGAATGGGGGAGAAAGGAAGGGGTAAAGGGAGTGTTCATTTGCAAAGATAAATAATAGAAATATAAATCATTAAAGCTTGAAAAGCAATAAATAAACAAACAAATAAATGGAATCCTTCAAAAAAAAATCAAATACCTGGTTGTAAATCTAACAAAAGATAAACAAGAATTCTACAGAGGAAGGAAAAAGAACTTTGTTTTGATACATTAAAGAAGACCCAAATAAGAGGAACTATACATCATGTTTTTTGATAGAAAGACTTACAATGATAAAGAAGGCAACGAAAATCTCCATCAAAATCTTAGCAAGTATCTTGTAGAACTGGATAAATGGATTTTTAAATTCATGTCGGTATTAGTCAGCCAAAGGGGTGCTGACACAAAATCCTAGAAATCTGTTTGCTATTATAGAGGGTATTTATTTGGGGTAGAAGCTTACAGTTACTAGGCCATAAAGCATAAGATATTTCCCTCACCAAAGTCTGTTACCATGTGTTGGAGCAAGATGGCTGCCGACATTCAGCCTTCCTCTTCCTCTTAAGGCTTCGTGGTCAGACTCTCTAGGCTTAGTCTTTCTCCCTGGGGCTTGATTCTTTCCAGGCTCGGCTGCTTAGTCTCTCCACAAGGCCAGCTGTAGACTATCAGGCAAACGGCTCGTCTCTTTTCCTTCTCTCCTTCCTCACGACCAAGCTCCTCTGTGTGTTCATTTCCCAGGGACTCCAGCTCAAAAACTCAGCATCAGAACTCCAACTCTGTCTTTTGCCAGTCTTTTATCTGTGAGTCCCCACCCACCAAGGGGCGGGGCTCAACACCCCACTGACCTGGCCCAATCAAAGCCCTAATCATAATCTAATCACACCCAGGTACAGACCAGTTTACAAACATAATCCAATATCTATTTTTGGAATTCATAAACCATATCAAACTGTTACAATATCAAAATGCAAAGGTCCCAGTATAGCCAAGATAGTCTTGGAAAAGAGGAACACAGAGAAGTCTTGCTCTACCTGCTATCAGCAATAATTGAAAAGCTGTGATAAATATGGCGGGTTCTTTTAAGGCTGGGAATAGGCAAACAGAACAAGGGAACAGGGCAGAGGCTTAGAAACAGACCGATTCACATAGTGACGCTTGATAGATGACAGAGATGGCTCCTGAAAATAGGTGGTGGTGGGTCATTTAGCATGCGTTTGGAAAAAACTCTGAACCATCTCTTACACTGTATAAGAAGATCTATTCAAGAAGGAATGTCCACCTAAAGGAGAAACATAAAGCTACAAAGCTTCTAGAAGACAATATAGGAGGACCTCTTTTCCTCTTTGTCACATGGAAGCATATCTTGGCAAAACACTAAAAGTGTTAAACAAAACTTAAAACTTTGGAAAACTCGCCTACATTAAAATTAAGAACATTTGTTAATTAAAAAAACACCATGCACAGAGTTCGAAAAGGCAAGACGCTGAGTGGGAGAAGGTATTTGCAACAAAGGACCAATATTCAAAACTTCTAATATCCAAAAAAATGCCTTCAAATCAATAAGAGGAAGACCAGCTGGAGAAAAACGGGCGAAAGATTTGAAGAGATACTCCACAAGTGAGGAAAGCCAAATGGTCAGTAAACCAAAGGAAAGGAGGCTCTGATCTTTTCAGTACGAAAAGAAATGCAAATTAAAACCATAGTAAGAAACTGTTCTATAATCAAGTCCACGGACAACATTGAAAAGCCAGACAATACCAGGTGTTGGTGAGAAGGTAGTGCCTGGGGCTCTGCTCCAAGGCTTCTGGAAGTCAAACTAGGTGGCTGAGCCGCACCTACCAAAACTGGAGATGTGCAGCCCTGAGGCCCAGTAGAGAGAAACGTGTGCTAACATACACCAGCACACATGGACACAACCCCAAACCAGAAAAATCAGTAAGTCAGTTATATTATATTAATGTAATGGAATATTACGCATCAAAGAAAACGGAAAAAAAAATGGAGCTCATTCCAATAATGATGAATTTCACACAGTGTCCAGGGAGAGAATGAAGGCACAAAATAGTACTACATACTTGTGCCTCACCTAAGTTCAAAAACCAGGCTGAACTCCATTGTGTGCCCAGGGATATAGACATAGCTGGAAATGGTATTTAAAAAAAGCATGGAAGCATTTATCAGGACAATGGTGGCCTGTGGAGGGATGGGGAGGGATGTACTTATGGAGAGGCAAACACATGACACCTGGAATCTAGGACGGAGCCATGCAGGGATCTCAGGTGCCTATCGTTACATTTCTTGGATGTGTGTGTGTGTGTGTGTGTAAAGGGAGTGGAGCTGGACGGAGTGTGAGGGGTTAGGGTAGAAACTATGCTATAGATGGCCGTGATAGCATCCACCAAAGAACTATGGCAAGAGTACCGAAGGACCGAGGTGACATGTGGATCAACCCTGCTAAGGAGTCTTAACTTATGCTACAGTGCTTCCCTCGCAAAACATTCATTTTAGAGTCCTTAATTTTCCTTTATAAATAAGTTTATTTTATCAAATACATAAAATAAATACAACACTGTTTTTTATTTGCAGATCAGTAAATACTTATTGCTAATAGTATGCAATTAGTAAATAGCACACTATTAACACATGATACTAGTTTCTATTAAACTTAAAAAGATGCTAATTTATTCCTAGGCATTACATTTTTGTCATTTATTCTTTTTAAGAAAATAATTTATACTTCTCTTCACTTTTCTAGTAGGAATCTTTTTAGTCAACAAACATTGCAAAAAAATTACATTCAATAGTAAATGTATAAACTGCTAGCATGCATATTTTTAATAACATTCCAACAAGAAACTAACAGGAATAAATTACTTCTGAATATGCTGATTGAATAAATTTGGTGTAAATATCATTTCAAGTTCAAAGAAAGGAATTTGAAAGTAATTTATTTTTTTAATTTAAATAAGACATTTTGACCAAAATATAGTAATTTCATTGCTTTACACATAAGTAGTTGATATTAATTGATTATCTCTACATAACTGACAGTGAAGAAGCTGTGAAATTTGTTTCTATAATACTACTGATTTAATTCCTTTTTAACACATGCTGACAGCAAAGCTTTTTTGTTAAACAAATCAATTTTATTGATACATATTGATAAAGCATAAATCCATCCAAAGTGTACAATCAATAGTATTTGGTATAATCACATAGCTGTTCATTCATCATCAATCATTTTTAGAGCATCTTCATTATTCCATAATAAAAAAAATACTAAAAAACAAAAAACAAACAAAACTCATCACCTCTCCGTCTCTCTAGGTTTCCCCTGCCACACATAGCTGCTATTCTGTTTCCTTCTCTCTAGTTTATTTTTATTTATATTTGTAAAAACAGTCTTACATATACACTATCACCCATATTCATATTTTGCATGAGGTTTTACTATGTTATTCAGTCCCATGTTACATGTTTTAACTTTCCTTCTAGTAACATACAGGTCCTTAGACTTTTCCTTTCAACCACTGTCATAGCTTTTCTAGTTACAGACACCATGATGTGCTTTCACAATTTCTATTTATTTCCTAAGATTTACAAACATGTTTTACCAGTTCTGCACAGATTAACCATCAGCTTTCCATTCCCTACCCTCATTCTATTTTCTGGTGATCTATATTCCAATTAACTTCATGAGTTTGCACAATATATTTGGTTCATAATGGCGTAATCAAACACTATTTGTCCTTTTGTGTCTGGCTTGTTTCACTCAACGTAATGTACTTCAGGTTCGTCCATGCTGTCATATGCTTCATGACTACATTTCTCCTTACCACTGCATAATATTCCATCATATACACACCACAGTTTATTTATCCATTCATCGGTTGATGAAGTTTCCATCTTTTGGCAATCGTGGGTAACACCACTATGAACATCGGTGTGCAGATGTCTGTTCGTGTCTCTGCTCTCAGTTCTTCTGGGTATATACCTAGCAATGGTATTGCCGAGCCCCAAGGCAAGTCTATATTCAACTTCCTTAGGAACTGCCAAACAGTCCTCCACAGTACCATTCCACATTTCCACCAACAGTGAATAAGTGTTCTTATCTCTCCACATCCTCTCTAACATTTACAGTTTTCTGACTTTTTAATAGTGGCCAGTCTAATAGGTATGGAATGATATCTCATTGTAGTTTTGATTTGTATTTCCCTAACTCTTAGTAATGTTGAACATTTTTTCATGTGTTTCTTCACCATTTGTATTTCTTCTTTGGATAATTGTCTTGTCAAGTCTGTTGCTCATTTTTTAAAATTGGGTAGTTAGTCTTTTTATTGTTGAGTTGTATGATCTCTTTATATATCATGGATATTAAACCCTTATTGGATATGTGATAGCCAAATATTTTCTCCCAATGAGTCAGCTGCCTTTTCACCCTTTTGATAAAGTCCTTTGAGATACAAAAGTATTTAATTCTGAGGAGGTCCCATTTATCTATTGTTTCTTTGGTTGCTCATGCTTTGGGTGTAAGTTTTAAGAACTACTGCCTACCACAAGATCTTGAAGATGTTTTCCTATATTTCCTTCTAGGAGTTCTATGGTTGTTTCTTTTATCTTTAGGTCCTTGAACCATTTTGAGTTAATTTTTGTATAAGGTGTGAGATAGGGGTCTCCCCTTTCTTTCTTCTAGATATGGATATCCAGTTCTCCCAGCACCATTTGTTGAATAGACTGTTCTGGCTCAGCTGAGTGGGCTTAACAGCCTTGTCAAAAATCACTTGACTGTAGATGTGAGGGTCTGTTTCTGAGTTCTCAATTCGGTTGCATTGGTCAATCTGCCTTTATGCCAGTACCATGCTGGTTTTACTGCAGTATTAAGTAATATGCTTTAAAGTCGGGTAATGAACATCCTCCAACTTTGTTCTTCTTTTTAGAGATATTTTTGGCTATTCAGGGCCCCCTACTCTTCCAAATAAATTTGATTATTGGCTTTTTTAATTCTGAAAAAAAAAAAAAAGTTGTTGGGATTTTTATTGGGATTGCATTGAATCTGTAAATCAGTTTGGGTAGAACTGACATCTTAACAATATTTAGTTTTCCAATCCATGAACACAGAATGTCCTTCTATTTATTTAAGTCTTCATTGGAGGAAACCTTTTTTAATGTTCCTTTTTCTTTCTTGCTCCAAGGAATTTAAGCACAACTAAACTCCTAGGTTGGGAATATTTTCCAATGACTTTTTAACCTTCCCAAGTAATTATAATTTTTGTCACATTGTTCTAGATACAAGGATGAAAAAATTGAGAAAAACGGATGATGCCATTTAAAAATTCTGATCTTGACCATGAATATAACTTAGTACAAAAGCAAATTATAAAAATTTCATTGAATGTTTGCTGATTTAATTGATAAATTTGAAATTTTTCATTTCCGTGGTCAGTTATCATGGGTGATTAAATATTACAGGGCATTAAATATTAAGCATTTACATTTTGACAATTTAGTAAAATCTGAATGTGAAACATATGGGTGTCTAGGGGCTATAGGGCAGGGTTTTCTTCTCCATTTTGTATTTGGTGTTTGCAAGTCATGACATTTTTACCCCTGATTCTTCCCTTAATGCTTACTTTCATTTATATTTGATTTTGGTATTGTACCATATTGAGTTCCTTCTCATTTCTGTCTTGATTTCTTTTTCATAGACTTTCCTCGTACTACTGATGCCATGTCACTGACATTAGATGTGTTGGCTTGGGGGGGACAGGGCCCAGGTGCTGTCATCAGGTGTGTGGACCAGGAACCGCTGAGGGAGGCAGAATCATTCCCGCGCTCATCAGCAATGGTTGCCCGCGACGCTCCTTCGCCTTCACCGTTGACCGGTCGCTCGGTGGTCTTTGTGACAGAAGGTGCAGGTCACCAGGCTGAAAGAGCCAGAGCCTGCAGACAGGACACAGGTGGGTTCTGAGGGGCACAGTGGTGTGGGCAGAGGCGGTTGACCGGACGGGAACAACATTGCAATGGCAAAATGCATGAGTCCACTTGGCGAGGTTCAGGTGTCCAGTTCTTTGGCCATGGCTCGTCTGGAAGTTGCTGTGAAGCTATTTTGTAGATGTGATTTCAGGTATAAACGCTTTAAGGAGGTGGCCCTGGGTAACGGGTGGGCCTCCCACAGTCACTGGAGGCCTGAAGAGCAAAGAACGGAGGTTTCTCAGAGCAGAAATGCGGCCTCAAGACCGAAACCTCAGCTCCTGAGTTTCCCACCTGCCGCCGGCCCTGCATCCAGGTACTTCCTGCGTGATGAAGGCAGCATCTTTCCTCCAACCAGAAACACCCTCTCCTTCCATAATTTATTAGCAGCTGGCATTGTTGGGCAATTTCATCCCTGTTTTTGAGATGGTCTGCAACAACAAGTTCACAAAGGTATAGTTAAAAAGCATTTCATTAAAATGTCTCAATAGTGTATTTCAAAAGGATCTTCTACGACTGAAAGAACAAAATACTTTACACTTGAATTTAGATAGCAAAGTATCAAATAAAGTCCTGACAGGGGCTTTGGGGTGCTGTGTTCCTTTCCTCCTGCAGATCAAACTCCACCCCTGCCTTCCCCTGGGGTCTACTAAAAAGTGCCCAAGGATCACTTTAAAAGTTTCATTAGATGCTGACACCTCTTAGTATATTTAACCATACTTTAAAAAAGCCCAGTCTTAAGGGACGACAGATATAATAGCAGTTTTATAGTTAAAACAATATGATGTAAAAACTGTTTATTATGGGTCCTTAAGGCCCACTGAGGAAAGTTTAGTTATTTTACTAAAATTGAGGGACTGGAAACTATTTTGAACTTCCACCCAGGACTACTTTGTGTACCCCCACAGTGAACACAAACTTTAATTCTCATTCTCTGTGGGTGGAGATTGAGGAAAAGGGGCAAAGGGTACCAGTGTGGCTTTGAATCAACCAATGAATGAATAAATAAAGTGTGGTACATACACACAACGCAGTATCATTCAGCCATGAAAAGGAATGAAGTTCTGATTCATAGGACAACATGGATCAGCCCTGAAGACATCCTGTTGAATGGAATAAGCCAGACACAAAAGGACAAATATTGTATTACCTCACTGACAGGAAATAATTAGAATAAACAAAGTTACAGAGTCAAAATCTAGAATATGGGTTACTAAGAGTCAGAGTAGGCGTATGGAATAGGGAGTTAATGCTTAAATTTTACAGATTCTATTTGGAATGATGGCAAGTTTCAGTATTGGATAGTGTTGAAGATAACACAACATTGTGAACATAATTAACAGCAGTGAATTATATGTTTGAATGTGATGTAAGTTTTGGTTGTCTTCTAATTTTTGAAATGCATCTTGCTATCCTATTTTCCTCTCTTTATCACTTTAAGGATTAGCATTACATGGCCCAAAGAAAAGCGTGTTTTGTTTGAGAAGGGAAGGGGAGCAGGATAGGTGGGTTACATCCCCGCTGGGCTCCGGTCTTCGAATCAGAGGCCATCCCCAGGAACAGGGTGGTAGGGGCAGGCGCGAAGGAGAGAAAAGGAAGCGAAACGGTGCCCTGCAGTGAGGAAGAAAAGGTGCCAGAGCTGTGTCCCTGCAGATGTCTTCTGGAAAGCTGGTGGAGTTTTCCAGCTTAAACTAGATGAGCAGGTGCCCCGTACATAAAAATGTCACTAAGTTCTACAAGGTTAAGTAATGAAGTCTTGTAGGATCCCCTTCAGCGAGCTACAAAGAAGTCGCTTGCTCCCTTCCCTGAAGCAGCGTTTTCCCAAATGTCTTAGGGGCTGAATCAGGTTTAATAAAACATTAACTTATTTTACTTTGTAAATTGGGCCTATGTCTGGCACCTGAGATACCAATTAGTTGAATTTTCTAGTAAGAAAAACCACAGGACCTTTACGGTTCCAGCATCATGCTGTACCAGACAGATCTCATATTTTAAGTGGAATTCACTATATTCATTGCTTCAGAATGCTGTTAATAAAGTCAAGACCATCATTTTGTCCAGACTACAAGGCAATGCCCATCCCTCTGAACCGCCCATGTATTCTGAGTCATGTACAGCGCTGGTCACTTTAAAAAGTACATGCAAAAACCAGAGTTAAGTGACAAAATATGGAGCTGCAAAAGCCAATGTACTTGAAGAGTTACATGTGTGTCCACTATTAGTTGCTAATGTTGAAATGACAGAATGAGGAAAACGTAATTCTGCTGAGGAAATCCTTAGCAACACTAGAGGGAAACATAATTTTCTGTGCACAGAGACATATCATGATTTTATTTTGCGTGAAGTATCATTTATACCATATTTATTAATTATATCTATTTTTAAAGATAAATTGGATCAAAGTGAACACAAACGTGAAGTGATTTTTAGAGTTTCTCTTACATTGGTTTTAACCTTTCCTTGAAAATTAAGCCTGTAATAAACGTGTGAAATTTTTTTGTGAATCCATGCATTTAAACTTGTGTGGGGCTTACTAGAGGGTAACTGATGAGCTGGGTCATATTCTCTTATACACCAGGAATTCTGCCCAAGAGGTTTGTTGATTTGATGAACATTTCAGAAACTTTGGACAGTAAATAATTTTACTTTCTCCAAACTCCACTTATCCTCCATGGTCAGATAGTTTAACCAGGCCCAGAGTTTAAATCACATCTCTACTATGAGCAAGAATTCTGGAGTATAAATCAGTAAACCTGCCAGGTTTCCACACATTTGCATCATTGGTGGGATAGCCCGGAGTCCTGAGGAGACACAGCCATTCCAGTGCTTGTTGTTGTGGTTTAAAGTTAACCCTGTAATTATCGAGCACAAAGCTGCACTGGAGGGGTTCAGCAAAGGCTTTTGAATGAATGCATTAGCTGAGTGACCTCCCAAAAGTCATTTGCCTTCTCCGGACCTATTTCTGCATTGATAAATTATTTTTTCAAGTTCCTTATAGAAATAAGTCTGAAAGAGGAACCAGAAGATCTGACTTCAAATTCTGGGTATTTCCTTCACCAGCTATCTGTTCACTGACAAAGTTAATCTCCGGATCCCAGTTTCCTTTTCTCTAAAATGAAGTCAACACGAGGCCCCTCTCTGTTACCAGGGGAATTAAATCAACCACAGGACCCAAAAGTGCCTACCAGCATGCTTGGCATGTAGTAGAAACTTCATAAACACCTTTTGAAGATATTAATGCCTTTCAATTTCAAAATGTATGCTTCAGTGTCATTTAGCAACTTGAATTCAGAGAGAAACAAATAGTTTTAAATTATTATTCCTCTTCTTCTTTGGAAGAATCTCATAACAAATCCAAATTGTTGATTTTCTTACTTTCAGGTGAAGGCACAGAAATAACTTTTCTCATTTAGGAAATGGAATGGAGAAAGATATTTTAATTTCCCTTTTCTTTCTGAGAACTCACTTATTTTTCAAGCTGTCACATATTTCTACTTTTTGACAATTGCTCTTTTATGAGAAACGAGAGGTAGGTTGATCCTTGAAAAACGCCATGCCACTGCTTCTGATCATTGTTTTCGTTTCTATAGGGCTTAATGCTTTTCTTTTTTAAAAAAATCTTATATTCATGTTCTTCTTATAACAGCACCATGAGAGAATATAATTTCTCTTTTTCTTAAATGAAGACTTTGAAGAATAGAGAGGCTAAGGGACTTTTCTAAATTCATGGACAGAGATACAATAATTGATATGTCTCAATTATCCCATGAACTTATCATTAGATGAAAAAGGGAAATAGTTTGAATATTAGTTTTCACAATATCACCATTCAGTTTAAAATTAAGAGGGCTTTTCAAATAACTGCACAATTGGCTGTTTAAAGATTTTTGTTGCCGACCCTGCTTTTCATATATATGTGGGGTGCATGCTCATGGTCTGCCAATATGGCCTTCAGAATATCGTGATGTCTGCTTATTTCAGTTGTCCTCTTCAAAAACAGCAAAGCTCAGGTAGATGGAGTAATGCACTGGAAAAGAAACCACATTTAGCTCTGCCTTTACTTTTCTATGTATACTACATACTATAACTAACCCCTCTGAAACTCAGTTTTCTCGTTTGCAAACTCTAGGCTAATAATGCTGAAATGATCAAAGGCGGTATGTGGAACGTCTCTTAAAAACTTTGAGTGTATAGTTGTGCTTAATTGTTGTTAGCTCTCTTCCTGCTTGGATTTTAAACTTTTAATGGGGAAGCATAGCACACTCATAAGAAAGTGCACAAAAAGTAAATGAAGGTTCAGTGGATGATCACAAAGCAAGCCCTAAGGTTAAGAAACAACACTGGCAGCCACTGAAAGTCTTCCTGAATTCTAACGGGAGTTTAGTTTTCCGTTTTCGAGCTCTCCAGAAAGAAAATCACGCAGGACGCCTTCGTGTCTTGTTTCTTCCACTCAGTAACATCACGTCTGCGATGCTCGTCTCTGGTGTGTGGCTGCATTTCCTTCATTTTCGTTGCTGTGAGCCTTCCCTGCCTGTCGCTGCTATAGATGTTCCCGCATGCTTTCCGCGCTTTTTGTGATCTAAGGAGGCGATTACTGACCCCAATGTCATAAAGACATTATGCATAGAATCTTCTAGAAGCGTCTTTAAAAAAAATTCAGATGTACAATACATCTGGGGTTTATTTCTGTGAGTGATGTGAGTAGGGTCAATGTGTTTTGCATACATATCTAACTGACCTAGAATGTTTATTGAAAACAATATCTTCACTAATTTTTACCAAATTAATCATAAAGTAAGTATCCATATGGTGACAGTTTGGTATTGTTTATGAATTCCAAAAAGAGATATTGGGTTGTGTTTGTAGGCTGATCTGTCCCTCTGGGCGTATTAGATTGTATCAGGGAAGGCTCACTCTGCAGCATTCCGCGGTCCATGCCTCGGACCGTGCACTTTTCTCATTTTCTTGTTTCTTAATAAACTCTTTACTCCCTTGCCTACTCCAAAAAAAAAAAAAAAGATTGTATTAGGCTCAGAGGTTTCACCTTTACTTTATTAAATCAAGATTAGGGCTTTTATTTGACCACATCATTAGAGCAACTCGGTTTGATTCCCCGCCTACAGCTGTGGGCTCTATAAATGATGCTCAGCCAGAGACAGGGGAGTAAATACATGGAGAAGGAGAACACAGAGGGTTTAGTTCTGGATGCTGGAGCCCTGAGGAGAGAGCCAAGCCATTCGCCTGATGGGCTGCAGCTGAAGAGACCAGAGCCCTGACAGCTGAGAAAGCTCAGAAAGAAACGAGCTGGGGGAGAGAGAGATGAGCCTTAATCCAGCCTACAGCTGATATTGGAAGAAGCTGGGACCACGGAGCCTGAGGGAGGAAGAGGAAGCCTGAACCCTGGGAGACGTGGGCAGCCATCTTGCCCCAACCCGGGGCAACAGACTTTACACTTTATGGCCTGGTGACTGTAAGCTTCTACCCCAAATAAATACCCTTTATAAAAGCCACCAGATTTCTGGTTTTGCATCAGCACCCCTTTGGCTGACTAACACACATATATGTGGGTCTGTTTCTGGACTCCCTGTTCTCTAAGTCTCTTTATAATCCTTACGCTGATAAATACTGTCTTAATTATTGTGGATTTATTATCAGTCTTGTTACTTGTGGTGTAAAACCATCTAACTAATTTGGGGAGAATTTACATCTCTTCAATATTGAGTCTTCCAAACCATTAGCTTTGCATATGTCTCCATTATTTAGGTCTTATCAAATTTATTTTTAACAATATTTTATGGTTTCTGTGTAGAGATCTTGCACATTCTTTATCAGATTTATTCTTAGATTTTTGAGATTTTTATTATTGTAAACTGTTAAATATTATATAAAATTCTATTTTATATTGTTATTTTGGTGGCATATAGAATTTCAGTTGATTTTTGTCAGCTTTCTATACAATCATGCTGAACTCACTTATTAATTCAAAAATGTATCTGTACATTCCTTTGAATTTTCTACAAACATAATCATTAATCTGTAAAAGAAAAAAAAACATTTCATTTCTTTTTTTCTTACCCTTTTAATTTTTACTTCTTTTCCTTGACTTACTGAATTGGAAGAGCCTCCAATTCACTGTTGAACGGGAAGGAGAACAGGCATTTCTTCTCTTATTCTGAATTTCAAAAGAAATAAAATTGAGCAATGCTCTTTGTCAGATTAAGGAATTTTTCTATTTCTAGTTGACTGAAGGGTTTTTATATTTTCCTGCATCTATTGAAATACCCATATCTATTTTTTTCTTATTCTGTTAATGTGGCAAATTTAAATGATTGAATTTTAAGTCAATCATTTGATTTAAATCAATCTTGCATCCCCGGAATAAATAAACTCGGTTGTGAGGAATTACCCTTTTTGTGTAGTGCCAGATTTTGTTTGTTATTATCTTGTTTAGAATTTTTGCAGCTAATTTCATAAGCGATTTGGGCCTGTAATTTTCCTTTCTGATAAATTTCCTTTTTATTTTCCTTGTCAGGCTTTAGAATCAAAGTTATGGTGGCTTTTTATAAAACAGCCTATTATTTTTTCTAGTCCATGGAAAAATTAAGCAACATTAGTGTGTTTTATTCCTTAAATTTGTGTCAGAATTAAGTGGTAAAA
>JAKSZT010053833.1:2855161-2880112 GCA_026826555.1 Tolypeutes matacus
AGAATCACCATATGTGAACAAGAGAATACCATCAAGTCCACTCTAGTCCATAGTTCTTCCCCCAATCCTGAGGGGACTGGGATGGTGATGTCCACTCCAACTCCAAGTGAGAGAGGGCTTATATCCCATGGATATGGTGGGTGGGATGATCTTGCCTGCAGATGCAGGACCTGCAATGTCCTTTTGATATCCTCATGTTTTATCATAATAATCTTTATGATGACCTCTTTTTATTTCTGCCTCTATATTTTTTTCTTGATCAGTGTCACCTGGGATTTATCACCTTTTTAAATCTTTCCCAATAATTAAATTTTAGATTGTTGGATCTTTCCTATTATACACTTATTTTCTAATCCATTGATTTCTGTACTTTTCTTTATTATTTCCTTCCTTCTACTTTCTTTGGCTTAAACTTGCTGTTCTTTTTCATCCTTGTAATGGGCACATTAATTCACAACCATTTTTATTTTCTGTAAATATATAAATCTATCAAAAAAGTTCATTTCAACGTGTTTTCTAGATTTCGTTGGGATTTCTTCTTTGACCCTTATAATTATTGAGAAGGATACTTCTTACCTTCCAAACATATGTGGATTTCCTAGTTATCTGTGTCATTTATTTTTAACTTAATTGCACTGTAGTCATGAAACTTATTCCGTAGAATTCCAGTTCTAGGAAGTTAGTAGAGCCCTGCCTTATGGTTAGTGTACAGTCAATTGTGGAATCTCTCATGGCTGCATGGAAAGCCCTATGTATTCTATAGTTATTGGACATAGTTTTACATATATGTCAATTAAATCATATTTACTAATATTGTTGTTCAAATTTTTGTATATTTACTGTTTGATAAGTGTGGGTTTTTTTATTTTTTTATTTTTTAGGTGCAATTGTCTTACCAGTTACAGAGTGGCATGTTAAAAGTCTCCAACTTTTGATAATTTTCCATTTATTCTGTTAATTTTTGGTTTATGTTTTGAAGCTCTACCATGAGATGATTTAACTTTAGAATTGACATGTCTTGCTGATGAATTTAATCTTTTATTCTTATGCAATGTCATCTTATTATTATATAATAATGATTTTTGTGCCATAAAACCTTTGTCAGATGCTAAATAGCTGTACTCACTTTTGTTTAGTGTTTCCAGGCCATGTCTTTTTCAATCTTTTTAATTAATATTTTAAAGGCAGATATCAAGGGCAATTTCTTTTACTTTCAGTCTGTCTGTCTTTATATTTTATAGCTTTTATTTATTTATTCATTTATCCCCCCCTTGCTGCCTGTGCTCGCTGGGTCAGCTAACCACGCCATGCGGGCGGGCTTGCCTTCACCAACAGGCCCCAGAAACCGAACCCGGGGCCTCCCATATGGTAAACGGGAGCCCTACTGATTGAGCCACAGCCGCTTCCCTATATTTTAGATAAATATCTTGCAACTGTCATATAGTTGTTTTTTTTTTCTCCTCCTCTGAAAATCTTTGATGTTTGATTGAAGCCCTATATTCTGGGCTTGCTTCTCAGGGCGGGGTTCATCTTTTTCATTCCTTTTCACTGCCTTATAAACTCCCTGGTGTCTTCAAGCATATGTGACATACTCTGTTTACTCCCGTTTTTCTGGTTGCTTTCAGTGGGTAGGCTGACCTGTTACATAGCCTGACGCTGTTGGAAGAGGGCTTTCCCTCCTTTCATGGCCACCAATAGCCTGTTTACTCTCTGAGTTTTAAGAGAATAAATATGGCAAATATTTCATTTTCATAATTGTGTAATATGAATTATAGTGCCTCCAAATGGAAAAATGAAAATAAATCAATGTATTGATACATGTCGCTTGCAGGTATAGCCAGGCGTGTTTGCTGCTGCAATTCCTTGAGCCTAAACTTAGCCATTAGAACGACACACTCCTGGAAATACTAGTCTTGTACTTCAGATGTCCTAAGGAACTATGTGAATCTAGCACCGGGAAATTTCTCACACCAAGGCATACACATTATGGACCTCCTCATTAATGAGCTAGTGAGAAACTCTGCCAGGTGCTGTGGCCTTAGTCGGTCTCTACAATTGCAGACACCCTGATGTTTGGATGTTTTACGAGCTGCTATGGATGGCCATCGACAGTCAAGGGTCCGGATTTAGTGGAGCGTGGAGAAGGCTGAGCCTTTCATGAATTATAAGGGTTCAGGCCTTTCAACTTACTTCCTTTGAGAATCTTATTTCCACATTTGCAGACAATTCCACAGGTTGCTTAGGCCCCTGAAGTCTATCCCTGAAGTCACTTAGACTGCACTGACCCCAGATAAAATCTCTGATCAGGAGCAACTTCACACTCAGCTATTAAATCTTTGACTTGTGCTTTCTACCAAGGGGCATCCCTACTACATTTCAATGCTGCCGGGCCTGGAGCTTGACCCGCACTCCATACTTGGAAAGTTCTGATACTATTAAGTTTTTCTTTATACTGAGCTCAAGGATTTTCCCTAGTCACTTTATGTGACCCTGAAAATAAAGCCCAGTACTTCTCCCTTTTGGCAGTCTTACCCATGTTGGAAGCAGGTCTCTGGTAGTACTAAAGTCTTCTCTCTTCTGGGTTAATCATTCCCAGGCTCATCAGCCATTTCTTATACGAAAAGAGTTAAAGGGCAAAAAGTTAAGTAGTTTGCAGAATCTAGGCAAGAAAAAGAAAGGAGTGAAGTGGTTCTGGTCTTTGGTTAAACATATAGAAATATGCTTTGTTTACACTTTGAATTATTTCATTTTGTTGCTTTTTATGGACATGTGTGCAGAAAAATATTTCTCCACTTGAAGAAAAGCACCAGTGTCTGCCTGAAGATAACTAATTACTAGCCACCAGCCTCTGTGCCTGAGTCTAGCTGAGCATGCATCGTCCAAATCAGCAGCTCTTCTTTCTTTAGGCCAATGGCTGCCTCACAGAAAAGGAATCCAGTATGATTAAGTCTTCTGATTGTTTTCCAAGAAAAAACAGAATCTAGGTTGGTATGTGAGTAGGTCTGAATTTTAAATAAAAGTTCAAATTTTGTTTTGGGCTTCCTGTGGTCACTAGTTCCAGGACTCTGATTTAAATCTTGTTTCCTTTAGTGTGCTCCAGGAAGCCAAATCTTCCTGGCATGTCTCCAAAGTGGGATACCATTTTCTTGGTATTATCTGACTGATGTAGATAAAAATCATTCTAGATAAATACCTTAAGGTATTGGAATTTATCCCAGGTATGTAAAGGTGGCACAACATAAATAAAATCAATTAATAAAATACACACTAACAGAATGAAGGGACAAAATCACACGATCATCCTGATGCAATAAAGGCATTTGACAAAATCCAACATTGTTTCTTCGTAAAAACACTTAGAAAAAGAGGAAGAGAGGGAAACTTCTTCAGCATGACTGTTCTGGTTTGAGTCTCTTGTGGACCCCAGAAAATTCTGTTCTTAAAGCAAACCCACTCCTGTGTCTGGAAAGCCATTGTAGATGGGATCTTTTGATTAGATTCTGTTTAGGGATCTTTTGATTAGATCACTTCAGTTAAGGGCCTTTGTTTAGATTGTAGGCCCCAGGGTGGATTTTAATCCTCTTAGTGGAGTCCTTTATAAACAGAGGACTAAAAAGCCACAGACATAGGAAAAAGCAGCAGTTGAAGTTGACAAACCCAGGATAGAAAAGCCCTAAACAGAGCAGCCCAAAGCAGAATTAGCAGTGAGGCATGGGGAAAGATGAGCCAAAACCCCCATTATGCCCTGTCATGTGCCTGATCACCCACAGCTGAGCTTGTGGAGAAAGTGAGTCTGGAGGAGAAGGCAGGGACCAGCAGAGCCACCACTGTGCCTTGTCACACGGCAGGAGTCCAGGATTGCAGGCAGAGATGACTTTCAGTGAAGCAGCATCCCTGACAATGCCTTGGAACTGTAACCTTTTAACATAATAAATACCCATTGTAAAGCCAACCCATTTCTGATATATTGCATTAGTAGCCTTTAGCAAACTAAAACAATGATAAAGGGCATATATGAAAAATCCACTGCTAACATCATATTCTACGGTGAATTACTGATAGCTTCCCAATAAAATCTGAAACAAGGATTCTCCCTGTCACCACTGTTAAACAACATTTTACTTGAAGTTCTAGCCAAAGCAGTTAGGCAAGAACAAGAAATAAGGGACATCCAAATTGGAAAGGAAGAAGGAAAATTTCACTATTTGCAGATGACATGATCCTATATATAGAAAGTCCTGAAAATTTTACAACAAATCTACTAGAGCTAATAAACAAATTCAGCAAAATGGTGGGGTACAAGATCAACACACAAAAATCAGTAGTGTTTCTATACACTTGTAAAGACCAGTCTGAGGTGGAAATCAGGGGGAAAATTCCATTTACAATAACAACTAAAAGAATCAAATATCTAGGAATACATTTAAGCAAGGATGTAAAGAACATACATGGGAAACTACAAAACTTTGCTAAAAGAAATCAAGGAATACTTAAATAAGTGGAAGGACATACTATGCTCATGGATTAGATGACTAAATATGGTTAAGATGTCAATTCTACCCAAAGTTATTTACATATGCAACACAATCCTAATCAAAATTCCAACAGCCTTCTTTGAAGAAATGAAAAAGCCAATCATGAAATATTGGGGGACACTAAAGTCGCCCCAAATAGCCAAAACCACCTTGAAAAAGGAGAACAAAGATGGAGGACTCACACGTCCTGGCTTTAAAGCATATTACAGTGTTCAAAACAGCATGGTACTGGACAAGGATAGCTATGTAGACCAATGGAATTGAATCGAGAGTTCAGAAATTGACCCTCACACCTATGGCTCATTGAACTTTTTTGAAAATATGGAATGCATCATGAATTTGTGCATCATCCTTGCACAGGGGCCATGCTAATCATTCCAATTTTAGTATATGTGCTGCCAAAGTGAGCACTGGCCAACTGAATTTTGACAAAGCTGCCAAATCTACTCAATTGGGAAATAATAGTATCATCAACAAATGGTGTTGGGAGAACTTGATACCCATATTCAGAAGAATGGAAGGGGACCTGTATCTCACACCACATATAAAAATTAATGCAAAATGTATCGAAGACCTAAATATGAGAACCAACACTACAAAACTCAGAAGAAAATACAGGGAAGCATCTTCAGGATCTTGGGTTAGAGAATGGTTTCTTAGGTTTAATACCCAAATAGAAGCAATAAAAGAAAAAGTAATAATAATAATGGGTCCTCATCATCACTGAAAACGTTTGTTCATCAAAGGGCTTTGTCATGAAAGTGGAAAGAAAAGTTTCTCAATGGGAGGAAATATTTGGAAACCGCATATCTGATAAGGGTTTAATATCTGGAATATATGAAGAAATTCTACAACTCAACAATAAAAAGCCAACCCAATTAAAAAATGGACAAAATATTGAATAAAATCCAAAGAGGATATACAGATGGACAAAAAGCACTTGAAAAGATGTTCAACATCCTAGCTATTAGGGAAATGCAAATCAAAACCACAATGAGCTATCTTTTCACATGTACTAGAATGGCTACTACTGAAAAAACAAAAACATAAAATTACAAGTGTTGGAGAGGATGTGGAGAAATAGGAACACTCATTCATTGCTGGTAGGAATGTAAAATGGTGTAGTTGCTGTGGAAGACAGTTTGAAGGTTCCTCCGAAAGTTAAGTATAGAATTACCGTATGACCTGGCAATCCCACTTCTAGATATATACCCAAAAGAATTTAAAGCAGAGACTCAAACAGATATTTGCACACCAGTGCTCATAGTGGCATTAGTCACAATTGCCTAAAGGGTGAAAATGACCCAAGTGTCCATCAACAGATGTAGAGACAAATAAAATGTGGTCTACACACACAGTGGAATATTATTCAGTTGTAAGAAGAAATGAAACCCTGACACAGGCGACATGGATGAACCTTGAAATCATCATGTTGAGTGAAATAAGCCAATGAAGTAATATTGTATGATCTCACTATATGAAGGAAACAGAATAAGCAAACTCAGAGTGTCAGAATCTGGAGCATAGTTTACCAAGGATTAGGGTGGGGCTAAGGAATGGGAAGTTAAGGCTTGAGTTTACAGATTTTGTATGTGTGTCAAATGTAAAGTTGTGGTATACTGTATGGTAGTGATGGTAACACAACATTGCGGATGTAATTGATGCTACTGAGTTATATATTTGAATGTGGTTAAAAGGGTAAAATTTAGGTTATATATATGTTAGAATAAAAATTTTGAAAAATGTAGAACTGTACAACACAGTGAACTGTGTTGTAAATGATGGACTATAGTTATTAGTGCAATTATAAAAATATTCTTTCATGAATTATAACAAATATACCACACTAATGCAAGGTGTTAATAACAGGGTGGTATATGGGAACTCTGAATTTTATGTATTTCATGCCTGACTCTTCTATAAACCCGCAATTTCTCTAAATAAAAAAATATTAAAATAAAATTGCTTAGCTAAAAATAAATGAATTTACTGGATCACAGTTTGTAGGCTAAAAGTCCAAAATCAAGATGTCGGCTGGGACGTGCTTTGCCCTGGAATTGGTGGTACCCGGTGATGGCAGTCCCCCATCACATATAATGTTTTGGTCTCCTTCTGTGGCTTTCTCTGATTTCTGGCTTCTCCTGATTTTTGGATTTTACTACCAACTGCACCCAAATTTTCTTCCTCTATAAAGGCCTCCAGTCTTGTGGATTAAATAATAATAATAATTAATAATATTATTAAATAATCGTTACATCGTTACAAGTGGGCTCACACTCACCGCAACACAGACAGGGCTGACTGTGCTCACCAGCCCTCACCCCCAGTTGTCCCTGGGCTAATGCTTCATCAGACCTTACGGAATAAGCAAAAGAGAAATAGGATGATACACGTTCTTTAAAGGCCATGCTGTGGCATATTATTTAACTTTTCAGCAGCAGAATTATAGGCGGGATCACCAACTCAGGGAAGGTCAGCTCCACTCTGGACGCTTAATCATATTGCTAATTGGTATGTGTATGTGAATAAAGAGCTCAGAGACGCATCATCGCGGTGAGACTCTGGTCTAACCCCAACTTCTCTTCCTCCAAACATGCACACAGTATATGAGATCTTTATATGCAGATATGTAATTACAGCAACGACAGCAAACAACTGGAACAAAACCGGAACGTAGTGAAAGGAGGGAATTGCCCCTCCTTTGCAGGCAGGCTATTTAAAGTGAGGGTCTCATGAGTTTGCTAGTTAGGACATAGTTTAATCATCAATAACGTGCTTTTGAGTCTTTTATATATAAATGTTTATTGCAAACCAAAGGAATGTGCACGAGGAGGCTGATTTTCTGGGATGTGAGTGTGAGTGTGTATTCCCACACCCCTGGAAAGAACCTTCTAACAGTTTGCCGTTTCTTCCTTCTGCCTTCAGGCAGTGCTCACTCTTTCCAGGAAACAGGCATCTAGGTGTTCTCAGCAGGGCAGTGAGGAGCTGCTGCCTTAGTGGTAAGTGCTGTGACTGCTCCCTAGCAGGGAACCAGCACTCGAGGCCCTGCCTCTCCTCTGTTGCCAGTGCCAGATCACGGAGGCCCCTTCACTGGCAGTGGAGAGCTCCTTCTCTTTCTGTTTACTGACTATTGCCTGCCCAGGTTTTTCAGACACCTTGGAAAGGCCCCATTCACATCCACCTTATCAAGCTTGTGTGAGGCTTGAACAAAAACCTACGCATGTGGAAGTCTTCCGTGTCAATGAGGAGCTTAGCTGATTTGGGAGCTGCTCCTGACTGGCTGCCCAGGGCACTGGGTGACTGCTGGGGGTGCACTGCCTGTGAAGGAGGACGGCCAAGGCATCCAGAGCCCGGGATCCCCTGAAGACGATGCTCGTGGACTTAGATAGCCGAACCACGGGCTATTTTAAAGACAAACCCGGGATACAGAAACCTGTATTGTTTGGGGAGAAAATTCAGTGGTATGAAAAAAAACGAGTGTTTTAATAGTGATGTCCTGTAGTTTCAAGAAGTCTAGAAATGCTGCATTTTAAATCAGCTATAAGATTTTTCACAACATTCAATGAATCGGGAAAACCATGACCCCAGACATCTGCTTCCTTTTGTTGCCTCTAAGCTCAACGGAACATTCATTTAAGTGTTAAAAGAGCTAAACAGAGACAGTCTTAACATAGGAATGGAAATTGCTGAGCAGAAGCACTGTGCTTCCCGTTTACTAGAGGTTGCAGAGAGCTTGCTGTGTGCCTTGCCCTGGGTGAGGTCCTTGGAGCACAATCTTTGGGCTTCATACTGTCAGGCAGGCAAAGACGGAGTGAAGTAGACCCTTTCTGCTCCCCTCTCTGAGAGCGTGGGCTGCAAGGCACTTTGGGGAAAGGAGGGACAATGTGAGGTGGAGCCTTAGGTGGGAGCTGATGCTGAGCCAGCACGGGGTGGATCCAGCAATGTGACTGCCCACAAATGTCTCCAACAGCTGGAGGTGGAGAGTGTGGGGGCGGAGTGGGCAGGGGACTTGTGTCAATGCACCCACCCCCTCCCTGGCAGGAGAAGGAGATGTTAACTTTCTGAAAAGCAGCTAAACCCTGGTCTAAGAGAAAGGGCAGAGGACTGAGTTAGCTCCCAGTCTTTGTGGCTGCAAGGGGCCAGCACCTCTCCCTGCCCCCACGCACACCCATGCCTCAGATCATCTGCAGGCTCAGGAGGGGCAGGTCAGGGACAATTCAGGGGCGCGGGGCCACACAGCTCTGAGCCTGAGGCTGGCTGTTGCCCTGGTTCGCCGGGGTCCTTAGCAAGTTCCTAACTTCCATGAACTTCAGTGCACTCCTCTGATGAGCAAGGAAAGTGATACCCAAAACCAGACAGTGGGTGGGAAATGCCCACCGCAGTGGTGTCAGCCTCTGCCTGGCATAAGGGAGATGGTTATTTCCAGCATCTGACAGGGTGGCATGAAGCGGGGCAATCTCTGCCATTTCCTCAATCCTCTCACCTTTTGGATATATTTTTTCTTTGTTATTCCTATCTGCAAACAGATAGGAATATCTGGATTGCCTTGTGCCTAACCCACCCACCTTCTTCAGTTAGTGACTCGTGATCTTCACTATTCTTGTCTAACACCCTTCAGTGGTTGGTTGAGATTTCACCAACACCAAACATTTCATGTTTTCATCTGAGACATCTCCTAATTCCACTTAGTAAAAAGTCACTGATATAGAACAAAATAAACAAGAGCAGGGAGGCATAGCTGGAAGGCGAAAAAGTCCCAAGATAGTTTTTACAACAACCACTACACAAGCAGATGATTTGTCTATTACCTAGAGACATACCCATGCAATTGTCTCTTGACCAAAGAAAATTTTAATCCAAAACCCAACTTGTTTCATTTCCTTCTTTCTCTAAAAAGTGAAATGTGGATGAAAAAAGGTCAGCTAATCAATGACTATGTGTATTGCTATGGGTTGAAATATGATGATTCAAATAACCATCATCTCAATGACTCTTAGGCAACTGAAGAACTGAACCAACGACCACTAGAGATTGTTTCCTTATTTGGTTAACAAACATGTTTTGGATGTTGATTCTCTTTCAGGCTCTGTGCTGTACACAGGAGATAAAAAGATGACTTAGACAGGGGCCCATGGAGCTTACCTGCTAGGTGAAAAGTCAGACAAATAAATGGATGGCAACAGCATATATTTAGTAATGTGATGTATGGAAGCACAGGGTGATAAATAGGAGGGTCTCTTCACTTAGTGTGATCAAGAAAGGAGCCTGGTGAAGAACAGTGTGTGGGTGGTGACTAAAGGTGGTTGGTAGAAGGGAAAGAGAGAGCCATGTGCCCCTTATCTTTAGGGGATGTTGTGGCTGGGAAGTTCTACACTGTGAAGCTTGAATGAGGGGGCATGTGGTTATGAGGGATGGGGCAGAAGACAGAGACCAAGTGATCGTACCAGCTGAGACCTCACCTAGTTGACAGCACAGACACACTGCAGCAGTTCAGGCAGGAGTACCATGGCTGTAGTTACACCTTAGAAAGCTCTTCTGGTACAGAATGGAAGAAGGGCTTGAGGGATACAGGGTTAGAAATTTGGAGATAATCCAGGCCACAGCTCACACGTTCCCGGGCTGGGATAATGTGCTGGGACTGCAGAGCCTGGGAGATTGGAGGACATCACAGATGCTGAACCGAGAATACACAGCAGGTGTTTTTTTCCCTTCAAAAAGTTATAAACAGCGGGTTGATAATAAAGTATGACATTATAATACCCATTGTGGAGAATGCTGGCTTCAGAACACGGGGGAAGGGACTGTGTGACTTGACACGATGACAAAAAGAACACAGCCTTAGGTGATGAAATTATACTTATTAAACAGAGCGACTATTTTAGACACCACATTTCATTTGATGGGGAGCCAGAAACAGATGTTGCAATGCAATTTACTGGACTACAGTTCTCCAAAAGTGTGTCTTAACTTAGAATTTGGAATCCTTCAACTGGCTAAATGCTGACAACTCATCCTGCCTATTCCACTGCATATTAATTTGTGTCCACTTCGATTGTTTAGGTTTTTAATTATAGAAGAAATTCAAATGTATGGTAAAATTTTAAAAGAAATCACACATTAGAATATAAATTAAAAAGTAAATGTCTAGATTTCCTCCCCCCACCCTCCTGTCTTACTCTTCAGCTGTAACTACAGTAATAATCTCTTATAGATTCTTTTCATGTGTTAATACTTGCAAAACATTCATACATACACCTGTCAAGTGGACATCCTTGTGCATTTTTGCTTAGATGTATGGAAATGTACCAATTCTCAGAAGAAGAATTATTGCATCTAAGAGCATTCATACATATTTTAATAGCTTTTACGAAATTGTTCTTCAAAAATACTGTGCAAATTCCTCTCCTACCCACAAGCTACCAAGGTATGAAAGTGTCTATTTCTTTAATCCTTTGCTAAAACTGAGTTTTCAAACTAATTTTTATAATTTATACATGAAAATACTTCACATTTTTATTAAAAATTTTATTAACTCTATTTTCATATAATAATTTTTTCTCTTTTTGTAGTACAGTTCAGTGGGTTTAAACAAATACAGTAGTATAACTACCATCGCAATCACGATGCAGATCAGTTCTGCTATCACCCCCATAAAACCCCTCATGTTGCCCATTTGTAATTTACACCTTATCCAGCCCTCAGCCACTGGCAATCACTGATCAGTTTTCTATAACTATAATTTTCCAATTCCAGAATGCTGTACAGATGGAATAAACAGTATGTAGGCTTTTGAGTCTAGCTTCTATCACTTAGTATGATCCATTTAAGATGAATTCATGTTGTTGCATGTGTCAGTAATTTGCTTTTTATTGCTGAACAGTGTTTCGTTATATAAATATTCCCCACTTCGCTTACTAGTCATCAAGATATTAGGGTTGTTTTCATTTTTTGGCAGTTATCAATAAGCCACAGAACATTTGCAGGGTTTTTTTTTTTTCCCTGAAAAGACATAACAAACAATACAAATTTTTATTTATCTTGGTCAATACTGAGGAGAGGGATAGCTGTGTCGTATGGTGAGTATATGTTTCCCATTATAAGAAACTGCCAAAGTGGTTTCTGAAGTGTTTATATCATTTTGCATTCCCATTAGCAATATATGAGTACTACTTCTCTACATCTTTGTCAGTATTTGGAATTTTTAAAAATATTATTTTAGCCATTTTATTAAGTGTGTAGTGGTAGTTCATTGTGGTTTAATTTTCATTTCCCTAATGACTAATGATGTTGAACATATTTTCATGTAGTTAGATTCCATCCATATATCTTCTAGGTGAAGTGTCTATTCAAAAATTTTGCTCATTTATCATTGGATTATTTTTTATTGAGTTTTGACATTTCCTTATACATTCTGGATATAAGTCCTTTGTCATATATGCTGAACCAGGTCACATTCCTGGTATAATCAACTAATTTTTAGTGCCTAGGACACTGCTGTAGCTGCAGCTCCATGATGGGGCTAAATACAGAGGGAAAAAAAAGAATTGAAAATAAAAAGGGATTACCCCCACCCCCAATCCCACAAAGGCCACTATTCATGATTCCTTTGGTCAAAATATGGCATTTCTATAAGATTTTTTAGCTTCTTTTAGCTGATATAGCTCAATCCAATCGGACACCAATAAGAACATCCACATCAGGCATCTCCCAAGGCAGAGAAGGGGTAATGCATGGAACATGCTCTCAATTCAAAGCCATAAGAGGAAAATTATATGGGATTCTAATCCATATATGGGTTATTTCTCAAAGTTTTTGACTTGAGAAGTCAAAAGTAAGCTTTTGCTTACTTTTCAGCATCTTCAGTTACTTTTTATATTTTGTCCAGAGATTTCAGTTATAATCAGAGGGTATAATAAGCTTATTCCATTTTTGTTTGAACTGGAATGTCTCACATTATAATTTAAGTTGGTTTTTAAATTAAGAGTGAGCCCATCTATGATCCATGTTAAAATCCTTGTTCATATCTTTCCTTCCATTAATTTTAAATGGTTGTTTATAATTATTAGTTTTTATATTAATTCATAATGAATCCACTTGGTAAAATGCCATGTTTCTTTAATCTTTTTAGCTGATTTCTCTTTAATATTATAAATATTTAATTGTATCATTTGTAAACAATGATAACTTTGTCACATACTTTCCAATATCTTTATGTCACATATTTCTCTTATGAAATTACATTGACAAGAACATTATGAAAAAGTGACTTATGATAGTGATGAAACTGTATATCTATACTGTATTTCTGCCTCAAAATTGGTAATTTCAGGCAAATTTAATAAAGGGACTAATTATAAAGGTGTGGCCAGGGATTTGGCAAAACATCAAGTGAGGATGGAATACCCTGGGATTGGAAAAGTGGGACCCCTAGACACCCCAGGTCTGACTTGGCAAGAAGATAGCACAGCAACAGGAGGTGGGGAGGCAGGTGTTGAGGAAAATAAATACCCCAACTTTCTTATCTTCCCATCCTTTGTATCTTACACTGGAACCTCCACGCCCTCCATTAGCTAAATCCAATCAGAAGCCAACAGGAACATCTACATCAGGCAGCTTCCAAGGCAGAGAAGGGTGACACATGGAACTGGAGAGACAGGCAGAAGACATCCAGCATCGAAAGTTGCAAAACTATTACTCTCTCTATTTTACTAACTTTTAAAATTAGGACTGGATGTTGACTATTATTCAGTATCAAGGTCTTCCTTTCTTTTCAAATAAAAAAAAAAAATTACCCAAAAGTAAACAGAATAATAGAATTGACATAATTTGAATTCCTCTATTCCTCTCTTCCCAGACCTAATTTTCCTCCCTTCCTCTCCAGAAGTAACAACTACTATGAATTTTTGTGTTTTTATGCTTTAAATACATACACACACTAGATGCATATATACCCAGGCACACACAGAAAATTCTCATTATTTGCAGAATGTATTTGTGAATTTGTCTACTTGCTAACATTTATTTGTAACCTCAAAGTCAATACTCAGTGCGCTTTCACTGTCATTTTCAATCATGTGCAGAGCGGCAAAAAATTTGGATCCTCCAAGGTTCGCCTTCCCAGCAGAGGCCAAACAAGGAGATACTCTGTCTTCTTGTTTCAGCTCTCGTGCTGTAAACAAGCGCCCTTTTTGTGGTATATTTAGTGACAAACTTTTCACATTTTTGTACTTTTTGTTGCTGATTTCACTGTCTAAAATGGCCCCCAGGTGTAGCGTGGAGGTTTCCCCTGGTGTTCCCAGCACAAGAAGGCTGAATGTGCCTCGTAGACACAACGCGTGTGCTGCACAAGCTTCATTCAGGCGTGCGTTCCAGTGCTGCTGGCTGTGAGTTCAGGGTTAATGAATCAACAACATACATTAAATTAGGCATCTCTGAACAGAAGCACATTGTTTGAAATGACTTTATGGAACATAATTACCATAAATAATGAGAATCGACTACACACACATACACACAAATGATATACAGAAGTATTTAGTGATTTTATATTTTACAAAAAATGGTTTCATATTATAAATTGTGTTCTAACACTTGCCTTTTTAAACTCACCTTTATGTTTTTGAGATTTATCTATGTTGATATATTTACATCAAGTCAATTCATTTTAACTGTAATATACCGTGATTCACTTATCTGGTTTTTGCTGGTTGACAGTGGGGCATCCTCCATTCTCTCACAATCACACAATGCCTCAGTGAACATTTTTACACCTTTATAATTGTGTGCCAGCCCATGTATTACTTAGGAAATGAAATTGATGCGTTTTGGGCTATATGAGCTGATGAGATGGTGCTAAATTACTCTTCAAAGTGTACAAATACCACACAGTACCAGTGGCAAGATGTGAACATACCATGACTGATTTTTAAAATTTTGATTTCACGGTAACTTTGTGGCAAAGTGGATCATCTCTGCTAGAGTGTGATTCTTATAAATGGAACATCCAACTTACATAAAAGCTGCCAACTAATGCGGAAACAAGTTTTTTTGAACATGAATCAATATGGTAAGAATATGTTTTAGAAAATTTCAGTTGAGAAGAACGTGCATTTTAAAACTGGTTTCAACAGGAGTTATTCAGCGTGAAGATTGGAGGGCTTGGGCACCAGAGGACCACACAGCCACGTTCGCATCCATCCTAGCTGCAGCAGAACTTCAGAAAAGTCATTTTGTCCAAGTTCTCTGAACCCCAATTTCTTTACTTATAATGTAGTTTAAAAAATACCTTCCCAGATAGCCTCACATGTTGATTATGAAGCTAACTTTTTACTGATGAAAATTTTCAAACTACAGGAAAGTAGAAAAATTATACAGTAAGCATCCACATATTTTCCAAGTCAGAGGTGGGCAAAATTTTCTGTAAAGGGCTGGATATTAAATATTTCAGGCTTTGCAGGCCACACAGCCTCTGTCCCAACTATTTAACTCTGCCAGTAGAGTGCAAAATATAGACAATGTGCAAATAAGTAGCATGGCTTGGTTCCAAAACAACTTTATTTATGAACATTGAAATTTTAATTTCATATAATTTTAATATTCCAAATATATTATTGTTCCATTTTTTCCCCAATCATGGAAAAATGTAAAATCTTTTATTAGCTTTTGAATAAAAATGGACAGACAGATTTGGCCCATGGGCCACAGTTTGCTGTAACTTTGTTCCAAGTAGATTTAACAATTGCTAATATTTTTTGTCATATTTTATGTGTATGCCATTTGAATATAATACATGCCTCATCAACCCTAAATATTTCAACACACATCTCCTAAGATTAAGACCATTCTTCTACCTAACTACAAAGTACTATCATACTTAAGAAAATTAATGATAATTCTCTAATGTCATATAATATCTAGATCATATTGAATTTTACTCAGTTGTTCCCAAAATGTCATTTAAAGTGCCTCCCCCCTCAACCATAATCCATTCAAAGTTTACTCATTACCTCTGGTTTTTATGAGTCTCTAATCTCTTTCAGTCTGGAACAATCTGTACCTTTCCTCTTTTTTTTTCATGACTTTGACATTTTTAAAAGTCTGAGCTGGTTGTCTTGAACAGTAGCCAGCATTTTGGATATTTTAGGTTTTTTTCCTTGTTGGACATTTAATATGCCCTTCTAGTCTGACTATTTTCTGAGAACTGAAAATTCTGTCTAGATGATTTTTTTTAGATACAGGTGAGACACTTTTAGCTAGAATATTTCAGAAGTAACGCTATGGACTTCACATTGCATCTCAGCAGACACATACCATCTGGTTGTCCCAGGTGGTAAGTGGCAGGTTCTCCATCCTAAAGATATGCTGCCCTTTTGCAATCAACAAGTAATCTCTGCAAGGATTCTTTGGCACCTTGTTTTCCAACAACCTTTCCTCTAACTGTTTTAGCGTTAGATGATTCTCATTTGAATCAGTCGTTACATTGAAGATTAGTTTACTTTATAAATTACTCTGTAGGTTGGGAGCTTTATTTATTGCAAAGGAGCTAACTTACAGGAATTGCCTTGCCACTACTTAGTAGAAACTCTTCCTGAGAGAGGTCCACTGGGGACAGTTGCCCTGATCTTGGCTGTTGTGGTGAGCTGTGCAGTGACTAGAGGCAGTAGAAGGCAGGGGGGACTGAGAAGCTGCCCACATGGGCTGATTTTAAAAAGGATCCAAGGCTTTCATGAATACTCCCCTCTTTCCTCTGCGGTCACCATGACAACATGAATGAGCCTGGCTAGAACTTCCCCATTTCCTTAGGTCTCCCTACGCTCGTTCCAGTATGAGGAGCATCCTTGATGCTAAATATATCCAGATTAAATATAAAAGTCACGGGAGCTGGAGGAGGGGGGAGCATGCCAAGATGTATGCTGTGGGCCCTGCTTTCTTTTCTTTATTTAAAATAAGATTATTTGCTCCAATAACCAATGCCTTGTTAGTTATTTTTAAAGTGCATGTTTTTTCCAGCTTTACTCAATACTATACTCAATTTTGATGGAGTGCATGTAAAAAAAAAAAAAAAAAAAAAAAAAAGAAGAAAAGATTTACCTCCTTGGACCAATCAAATATTTAAGCATAGAAATAAACAGTCTGGGAAATTCTGTTTCCAGGACAGGATGGGGTAGACATACTTCTCCCTATGCATCCTACTAAGTGCAGCTGAAAATCCCATCCCTGGACATTATATAACCAGCAAACATAAGAAGACTCTGGAAGATGAGAAGGGACCTCAGAACCAAGGAACGATGCAGCAAGTTCCCTAGATTTCCTTTTACCCCATACAACTGTGTGCTGGAGAAGCCGGCAACCCAGAAATGACAAAGGACACAGACAAAAACAAAACAAAACAACCACCCACCCCCGAGGAGAGCCTACCCTCTTTAGTCAAAGGGCCAGGTAAGGGTAAACCTAGCAAGACGGAAAACTTTTAGACAAAACTCCAGTCAGTCATGGAAAAACCTGCAGCACCATCCCAACCCTGGTACCGGCCAATACTGCATGGGGTGCCTAAGGACCCCCAGGCTTTGGCTGGAAGCCCCCCCCTTCCACCCACCCCCCTTTGGATGGTGTACTAAGTTAATAAAATGCAATCACTGGGGGAAATTGCAGAAAGTGTACACAGACCCATTCTGTGCTACTTTGCAACTTCCTATGACTCTACAATTATTTCACAATAAAAAAATTTTTAAAAAAGCCAGTCTGCTGATAGTTTTTCCTTCTCATCCTGGTCCTCTGTAGTCACTATGGTACACCTATGTTTGGTATCTTGTTACAAAACAATTGGAGTAACAGCTGCTGGCTTATTTAATTCAGATACAAAGTCCCAAGATTTTAGGTTTGGAAGGAGTGACGCTTGGACCGGGGCAAGTTCATTTTAGAACGGCATATCCAGGGGGACCTTTGGGAGGTCTCTGGAGAAGTGGGTCGTGTTTAGGGGTGAAAGCCACCAAGAGAGAAAGATATCAGGGACAAAGATAGGAAGGAAGCTGGAGAAACGCTTTTATAACAAAAATTCCTCTCAAGTCAATAAAAAGCATAATTTCCTTTTCCAAAAATTATTCATTTCAAAGTAATTCAATAAAAAGTTTATTACGTAAAAATAATATTAGTATTAGTTGATACCATGGCCGGAGGCACCATCAAAGTCCCTTCTAACGGCTGAGTGTGCGTTGAGCCTGCTGTCAGCACAGCCTGGGGGCTCTGAGGATTGCTAGATAAAATGTAGGACACAGTTAAATTTGAACCTCTGATCAACAGCAAGTAATAATTTAAGTGTGTCCCATGCAATATTTTTCTGTGTTTGCTAAATCTGGCAACCCTAGTTTCAGTGCACTCTTCTCCCAGCTTCGTTTTCTTCTTCTAGAACAAGCTCTCCCAGCCCCTCAGAGACCCTCTTGACTCTCAAGTTCAGAGAGCTGAGGGTGCTTGGGAATTGACCTCCCAGGACAGGCTTAGCCAGGGAATTTGATAGTCCAGCTTTCTTCCTCCTCTGGAAACAAAGTCTGAGCTCACTCACAGTCCTGAGCTCCCCATGGGATCAGGCTGGGGCTGAGACTTTGCCTGAAGTTGCAAACTTGCTTGTTTTCTTCCTCTTTCCTGCTGTGCCCTTCCCACTTCCTTACAGGGTTCTTCCCGAAGCACTTCCTCAGTAGACCATTTGCACATGAATCACCTTTCAAGGGCTCCTTCTGAGGAATCAAGGCTAAGGAAATCCTGAAATAAAAGGTGAGAAAACACATTTGAGGAATTGGCCTCCAAGGTTTGGAAAAAAAAAAAATTGCCTAAAGATACACAAAATCTGGAGATTCTTTCCTCAAAGTTTTGTTTGATGTTACCAGATAAGGCTTAGAGTAAACTAGAAAACACAACAGGATTTTTGCTTATAAAAGAAAACAATGTTTTGATAGCCAAAGTTATTACATTATTATATTCAGGATAAATGTTGAGAGTGTGTCTCAAACATGTTGCCTGTGGAGGATTTGAGCTGGTCCTTCATCTTATCGTGGTCTCGCCCACAGATCGCATTGGAGAGTCTGACTGTGGGAGTCAGGTCTCTTCTCTAAGGGGTCTCTAAATTTAGCCCCTCTGAAAACATGAAGTATGCATTCAGACCTTCACAGATAAGGGCTAGGTGAAATGCTAAACATTCCCATCTAGTAATTATCTTTGTAAAATTATCTCCTTGTGGGATATTTTCAAATGCTTTTGGTTATTTGTTTTCTTCTCTCTCTTCACCAAATGAGTTCCAGGAAAGTTTTGAGAATCTGCCTCTCCCGTCCTCCCCCACCCCCTCCCACTGTCAGGCAGTGACCAAGGGAAAAATAAAGTTTCCCTTCATCATAAATTACTGGGATGAGGCAGAGAGTCAAAGCAAACAAAACTGAACTAGACACTCGTTAAAAAATAACCTCTCCTTCCTCCAGGAGAAACTAACTGTGAAATAATAAGCATTTTCACAAAACGGGCAGGCTGAGGGGACCAAAGATGAGAAGGCGGCGGCCGTGTCTCTGAGCCTGAGAGGCGTGCGGCGGTTCGATTAGCTGATGTGGCAACAACTTTGACCCCAGCTTTCTGCTCCGGGAATCTTGTGGCCATAGCACAGGTGGATGGAAGGTGAAGAAACTTTTTTTTTTCTTGTCACAAGTACAATGAGCTTTTTCTGACTCTAAAACCTGTGACCAGGTGGACCTGCACAGAAAGGAAAAAAATTTGAACTAGAGAAAAAGGAACATTCCTAGAAATATGAGTAAATCACTAAAATAGCTCCCATTTATTGGCTGCCAACAGCACACCGGACTTTTTATATGTCTTAACTCACTTAATCTATTATTATATATGAATTATGAAAGGGAAATCAAGGCTTCAGGAAATAAAGAACTTGCCCAAGGTGAGGCAGGTATTGAGAAGTGGAGCTGAGAGTCCAACCCCATCTGTCTATTCACAAGGCCTGCATCCAGCCTTTTCACAAAGCTTCCCACCTAAAAGAAGGGTCCCAGACAGGGCTGTGCAGTATGAACATACTTCCCGAATTCCCACTGGCAACTTCAGCATCAGTCTCCATGAGCCATTTGATATAAAATAAACCATGTAGTGCAAGGTCAGGATTTTACTGAGCAACTGTAAGGTACCCACTGATGCAGAAGATAAAGGAAATAAAAGGCAATGTTTCTGACTTCAAGAAACACATTACTTTGAGAAGGATTGTAGAAAGATGGCACTAGAAAGCTCGAGGAATCAATTTCTCCATCAGAGTAACTATTATATAGGTAGGAAATCAACTATTCTGAAACTCAGGCTCCCAGTAGGACACTGTACAGCATCTAGGGAAGAACGGGAGGAAGAGGCTGGTAAACCAGCAAATATCGGTAAATTGCTCTCTCTGCAGGGCTGCTACCATGGCCCATCCCTCACTCTTAGGGCAGGCAGTGTATGGCCAGCCTACCCTCCAGGCTGATTGCTGATCATGGTTTTTGATTAGCTACTTCTGAGCACGGGAAGCCCAGCTCTGAGGGTGGCCATTGTTCCATACCACCCCCAGGCAAAGACAGCAGAGGAGACTACAGGATGGTATGTTTCCTTAGAGCTGAGGAGGACAGGTGAAGAATCAAGAAAGTATGGCTCTGGGGAGTCATGGAAGAAGCTCCTGGGACCCCCCCTCCCCCAGGGCACTTTGGAGCAGCCAGCAGCACTCATTTGTGGGCCCCTGGCCTTGTTCCTAATGGGAAAGGTTGACTTGGGAACTCCTTTCCGGCATACCCCCACCTGAATTTGTGCTTCAGGCAAAGGCAGCTTGAGATAAGAAAAGCAGTGTAAATTCAATTGATGTGGATGGCCTGGGGCAAATGCTTATCTGGTTTATGTACAGCAGTATAACACCAGGGAGAGAGAAGTTCTCTTTCCTGGGAGGAAGAGGGAATTAAAACTGCAAAGAGGGCACCTGTAAGGCCACTATCAAGTACAAGCCCAGGGTAAGACACACACCCAGAAAAGAATGGAGAACCCTGTATTTTGCATTTTACTGGGGAAGACCTTCCTAATAGGAAGGCCAACAATCAAGAAAATCTCTGTCATATCACCAGCTGGTTACAAATTCAAGAAACAAACATTTCAAGGAATAAATCCCAGAGTTAACATTTAAAAATATTAAAATGTGCAACAAAAGATAGAAAAGACAAAAAAAAAAAAAAAAAAAAAAAAGAAACAGGAAATGAGGGCCCACCCAAAGGAAGAGGATAAAAATCCAGAAACATCAGTGATGAAGACCAGACAGTGGACATATGAGACAAAGATTTTAAAAATGATCTTTAAAATGCTCTAGGAGATTAAGGAAAATAAAGAGAAAGAACTAAAGGATATAAGGGAAACAATGAATGAACAATATGAGACTCTTAATAAAGAGAGAGAAATTTTAAAAAGGAACCACACAAAACTACTGGAGTTGAAGGCCACATTAACTGAAATGAAAATTTACCAGGAGAGTTTCAAGAGCACATGGAGGGTGGAAGAGGAAAGCATCAGTGAACTTGAAGATAAGACAATTGTAATGAATCTGGCTGAGAAGCAGAAAGAAAAAAGTTATAAAAAGTGAAAGTAGCCTAAGAAACTTCTGGGACACCATATTATGGGAGTCACAAAAGGAGAAGAAAGAAAGAAAGAGGCAGAGGAATATGCAAAGAAATAAAGGCAGAAAACATCCCAAACTTATCAAAAGAGGTTAATATGCATATTCAAGAAGCCCAGGGAACACCAAACAGCATAAACTTTAAGAAAAAAAAAAGTTCTGTCACATACTGATCCAACTGACAAACACAAAAGATAAGGGGAGAGCTCTGAAAATTGCAAGAGAAAAACATCATTTTACATACAAGGAGTCTCAATTAGATTATGATCAGATTTCTCATTAGTAACCACGGAAGCAAGAAGGACATGGGTTAAAGCATTTAAAGTGTTGAAAGCAAACAATTGCCGACCAAGAATTTTATATCTGGCAAGATTTTCTTTAAAAAATGAGGGCAGGTTAAGATACTGCCAAATAAACAAAAGTTGAGGGAATTCATTAACACTATACCTACACACCAAGTAATGCTTAAAGGGATTCTTCAGAATTAAAGAAAGGACACTACACAGTGGTTCAAAGTGGCATAAAGAAATAGAAAACTCCAATAAAGATAACCATTTGGGTACTTATAAATGCCAGTACTATTGAAGTATATTTTTTGGTATGTAACTACACTTCTTACATCATACAGCTACTAAAATGCAAATGCAATGAAAGGATGATGAAATCTATGGTTTTTGAAATACAATATACAAAGGTATAGTTTTTAACAAGTATAAAAAATGGTGGGAGGACAAAAGAATATAAGGATGGTGTATGTATATGCTATTTATTTATTTATTTATTTTAAAAAGATATTTAGATTACATAAATGTTACACAAAAGATATAGGGAGGTCGGGCCAAGATGGCGTTAGTGTAGGAGGGCGCACACTGCAAGCTCCCAGAGCAAGGCGGATTGGGGACGGGGTCCTGCCCGGGGGTCTGTGCTGTGCACGCGTGGAGTGAGAGGCTTGGGACATCTATCTGCGCGGCTCGGCGGCGTGGACCGAACGGTGGAGATTCGTGAGTTTTGAGACTGCCGGTGGAGGTGGGCACAGGTGGCTGAGCCCCACGGTTAGGGAAACAAAAAAAAATAAAACGGCCATTTTGAGCCGCGGGCGGGGCGAAAAAGTTTTATTTTCTGGGGATCTGGCTGCCTGGCGCCCCTTGGACCTTGTGTGAACAGAGCAAATGAGCTAATCAGCACCCAGTGAACCAGAGGGGAGATTTTGGTCGGGCAACGCAGCTGATTTCCCTAGCCACCCAGGGATAAGACCCGGGCCGCTGTGGAGCCGGGAGGAAGGGACACTTCCCAAAAAAGGGAGGGCTCGGTTGGAAGACAGGAAAGGGAATTTTATATTTTTAGACATTGATCTGGCTGCCTGCACCGCCCCATAGCTTTGGGGAGCAGATAAGCCGACCTGAAGCAGCATTATGCTGAGAGCAGACGCGAATCTGCACTCAAACTGATTTACTGAGCAGCCCGGTGACGCTGGAGCTCGGCGCCAGAAGGGGCGGAATCTGCCGTCTTTAGCACTCCTCACTGACTAACACCAGAGCTTCAGCTAACCTAGGGAGTCTGGAAAGTGGGACGTGCTTGATTAATTTCCACGGGCCCAGCTAGGGTCCCTTCTGTATGGGGGTTGGTCTAGAGGAGGAATTATTTTGGGTCCTGCATTTGGCTAAAAAAAAAAAAAAAAAATGAAGTCACCTCAACAAATGAAAAATAAATTCTTTTTAATTTAGTTTAATAGCTAAAAGCTGCTTCAGGACCTGCATATAGAACCCTGTGGGGAAATTCATTGATAAACACAAGTAGGCAGGAAGGATCCACGTGGACCCTAGGGGAATCATTGACCCCCCTTAGCTCTGTTTGACTGCTTGCCAGTGGGGATCTTTGGTTTCTCTCTGTTACTTTCTGATCTATTGCTATTATTCCTGCTTTCCTCCCCCTTTCCTTTTTCCTTCTATTTTTTTTTTTTTTTTTAAATAGGTGCTGCCAGCTGGTCGCTTATTTGCTGGGCTTCTTATTCAGTAATTTCCCACTCGCTGTATATATTGATTCTGTATTACAAACTATCGCTTATCCTTCCTGCACCTTTCTGCCTTCTGTTTTCTGTTGTGGCTCTTAGAGACAACATTTTTTCATAGGCCCACAACTTAAGGGTGTCAATTTCTATCCCAACTATTTTGTTTTCTTCTTCTTCTTTTTTCATTTTTTTTTTTATTAGTATTAACTTTTTCTTTTCAGACCTTTCTCTACTATTTCTCTCCCCCCTCATAATTCTAGCCTTCTAAATCACTATATATATATATATATTCCTCCATTTGTTTTCCCAGTCCATTGTAGGAACTCCATATTTTTTCCTAGTACTCTACACTGCCTATTCAAGTTAAATATTCCTCTCATTAAGTCTCATTTTGCCCCTCTTCTAACTTTTATCAATATTTCTATTATCCTTCTGCCTTCCTTACATCTTTTGATTCCTCTGGCCCTAACCTTTTGCCTTCAAGGGAACATAGAAAGAAGCAAGGAAATAAAATAAGAAGAAAAACTGCCAAAGAGAAAACTTAACACACACGCAGAACCAACAGCTAAATAAAATTCTAGAGCATAGAGAAAAGCTAATCAACTGAACAAACCCATCAAGATAATATGATGACCAGAGGGCAACAGAAAAATACAAATGACTCTGAGAAACTGGAAAACATGGACCAGTCCAATGCACAAAATAAAACCAGGAAGCAATGCAGTACATCGAACAACTAATCAAAGCTATCCAAACAAATATCATGGACCAACTTAAAGAACTGAAGGAAGACATTAAGGATATAAAGAAGACACTGGGAGAACATACTGAAGAAATAGCTAACACACCTAAAAAGGTAATGGATATGATGGCGAACAAAGACACAAGTCAAGAAATGAAAAAGACGCTGGACTCACATGGCAGCAGAATTGAACAGGCAGAGGAAAGAATTAAGGATATGGAAGACAATACAGTTGAAATCAAAGAGATTGTAGAAAAGATAGACAAAAAGATAGAAAAAATCCAGTATGGTCTCAGGGAATTAACCGATAATGCAAGACGCACAAACATGCGCATTATGGGCATCCCAGAAGGAGAAGAGAAGGGAAAGGGAACAGAAGGAGTGTTGAAGGAAGTTATGGCTGAAAATTTCCCAACTCTATTGAGAGAGATGGATGTGCAGATCCAGGAAGCACAGTGCACCCCAAATAGTATAAATCCCGACAGGCCAACTCCAAGACATATACTTGTCAAATTGTCCAATGCTCAAGACAAAGAGAAAATACTCAAGGCAGCAAGAGAAAAGAGAACCATCACATACAAGGGAAGCACAATAAAATTAAGTGCTGATTTCTCAGCTGAAACCATGGAGGCAAGAAGACAGTGGTATGACATAGTCAAAACACTAAAAGAAAAAAACTTCCAGCCACGAATTCTCTATCCGGCAAAATTGGCATTCAAAAATGATGGAGAGTTCAAAATATTCACAGATAAACAGCAATTAAGAGAGTATGTCAAGAAGAAACCAGCACTTCAAGAAATACTAAAGGAATCTCTACAAGTTGAAAGGAAAAAACAAAGGAGAGAGAGTTGGAGGAGAGTTTAAAAACAACTGAAATCTCAAAAAGAGAAACAAAACAACATATGACATACATTAACCGAAAGAAAAAATGACTGAAGTAAGAAATTCGTTACGAATAATAACACTGAATGTTAATGGATTAAATTCACCAATCAAAAGACAC
>JAKSZT010053833.1:2880122-2903667 GCA_026826555.1 Tolypeutes matacus
TAATAACACTGAATGTTAATGGATTAAATTCACCAATCAAAAGACACAGATTGGCAGAATGGATAAGAAAATATGATCCATCTATATGCTGTCTACAAGAAACCCACCTTCGGCCCAGGGATTCAAGGAGGCTGAAAGTGAATGGCTGGAAAACCATTTTACAAGCTAACAATAGCCAAAAAAGGGCAGGAGTAGCTATTCTAATATCAGACAAAATAGACTTTAAATGCAAAACTATTGTAAGAGACAAAGATGGACAGTACATATTAGTAAAAGGAGTAATCTCTCAAGAAGAGAGAACAATCATCAACATTTACGCACCTAATCGAGGTGCCTCAAAATACATGCGGCAAACTCTGGAAAAACTAAGAAGAGAAATAAATTCCTCTACAATTATAGCAGGGGACTTCAACACACCACTATCATCATTAGACAGAACATCTAGGCAGAGAATTAATAAAGAAACTAAGGCACTCAAAAATACATTAGAAGATTTGGACTTAATAGACATATACAGAACACTACACCCAAATACAGCGGGATTTACATTCTTCTCCAGTGCACATGGAACATACTCCAAAATAGACCACATGCTAGGCCCCAAAACAACACTCAATGAATTCAGAAAGATTGAGATTATACAAAGTAATTTCTCTGACCACAACGGAATGAAGTTGGAAATCAATAAGGGCCAGAGAAACAGGTTAGGCACAAGGATATGGAAGTTAAACAACACACTCTTAGACAAACAGTGGGTCAAAGAGGAAATTTCAAAAGAAATCAGTAACTACCTTGAAACTAATGAAAACAACAACACAACATATCAAAACCTATGGGATGCAGCGAAAGCAGTCCTGAGAGGGAAGTTCATAGCCATAAATTCATATATTAAAAAAGAAGAAAGAGCTAAAATTGAAGACCTAACTACACACTTGGAGGAATTGGAAAAACAACAACAAACTAAACCTAAAGGAAGTAGAAAACAGGAAATAACCAAGATTAGAGCAGAACTAAATGAAATAGAGAATAAGAAAGCACTGGAAACAATAAACAAAACCAAAAGCTGGTTCTTCGAGAATATCAACAAAATTGACAAACCCTTAGCCAGACTAACAAAGAAAAAGAGAGAACAGATGCAAATACATAAAATAAGGAATGAGCAAGGTGATATCACTACTGACCCCATAGAAATAAAGAGTATCATAAGAGGATACTTTGAAAAATTATATGGCAACAAAAATGACAATTTAGAGGAAATGGACAAGTTTCTAGAAACCCACAAACAGCTGACATTGATGAAAGAAGAAATAGATGAACTCAACAGCCCAATTACAAGAAAAGAGATAGACTCAGTCATTAAAAACCTCCCAACTAAGAAGAGTCCAGGACCAGATGGCTTCACAGCTGAATTCTACCAAACATTCCGGAAAGAGCTAACACCAATTCTACTTAAGCTCTTCCAAAAAATAGAAGTAGAAGGAATATTACCTAACTCATTCTATGATGCCAACATTACCCTAATACCAAAACCATATAAAGATACCACAAGAAAGGAAAATTACAGACCAATTTCTCTAATGAACCTAGATGCTAAAATCCTTAACAAAATACTTGCTAATCGCATTCAACAACATATCAAAAGAATTATACACCATGACCAAGTGGGTTTCATCCCAGGTATGCAAGGATGGTTCAATATAAGAAAATCAATCAATGTAATACACCACATAAACAAACGGAAAGAAAAAAATCACATGATCATCTCTATAGATGCCGAAAAAGCATTCGACAAAATACAGCACTCTTTCCTCATAAAAACACTACAAAAGATAGGAATAGATGGAAACTTTCAGAAAATGATAAAGGGTATATATGAAAAACCCAAAGCTAACATCATTTTCAACGGTGAAATCCTAAAAGCCTTGCCTCTGAGATCGGGAACAAGACAAGGATGTCCACTATCACCACTCCTATTTAACATTGTCTTAGAAGTAATTGCATGAGCACTGAGACAAGAAAAGGACATAAAAGGCATCCAGATTGGAAAAGAAGAAGTAAAAATTTCATTATTTGCAGATGACATGATCCTATACATAGAAAGCCCTGAGAAATCGACAACAAGGCTTCTAGAACTTATAAAGGAGTTCAGTAATGTTGCAGGCTATAAGATCAACGCTCAAAAATCAGTAGCATTTCTGTACACCAATAACCAGCAAACTGAGGAGGAAATCAGGAAAAAAATACCATTTACAATAGTAAACAAAAGAATCAAATACCTAGGAATAAATTTAACTAAAGATGTAAAGGACTTATATACAGAAAACTACACAACACTGTTAAAGGAAATCAAAGAAGACTTAAATAAATGGAAAAATATTCCCTGTTCATGGATGGGAAGACTAAACATCATCAAGATGTCTATCCTACCCAAAATAATCTAAAGATTTAATGCAGTCCCAATAAATGTCAACACTATATTTTTTAAGGAACTCGAAAAACTAACCACAAAATATATTTGGAGAGGCAAGAGGCCCCAAATTGCCAAAGATATATTGAAAAAGAAAAATGAAGTTGGAGGTATCACATTACCTGACTTTAAAACATACTACAAAGCTACAGTGATCAAAACTGCGTGGCATTGGCACAAGGATAGACCTACTTGACCAATGGAACCGGATTGAGAGTTCTGATATAGATCCTCGCATATACAGTCATCTGATATTTGACAAGGCCACGAAACCCACTCAGTTGGGAAAGAGTGGCCTCTTTAACAAGTGGTGCTTGGAGAACTGGATATCCATATCCAAAAGAATGAGAGAAGAATACCATCTCACACCTTATACAAAAGTCAACTCAAGATGGATCAAAGATCTAAATATAAGAGCCCAAACCATAGAAACCTTGGAAGATAATGTAGGGAAGCATCTACAGGACCTTGTAATAGGAAATGGTTTCATGAACTTCACAGCCAAAGCACGAGCAGCAAGAGAAAAAATTGATAAATGGGATCTCCTCAAAATTAAAATCTTCTGCACCTCTAAGGATGTTATTAAGAAAATAAAAAGGCAGCCTACCCAATGGGAAAAAATATTCGGCAACCATATATCTGATAGGAGCCTAATATCCTGCATATATAAAGAAATCCTTCACCTCGAAAATAAAAGGACAAACAACCCATTTAAAAAATGGGCAAGTGACCTGAAAAGACACTTCTCCAAGGAAGAAATACAAATGGCTAAAAAGCACATGAAAAAAATGCTCAACATCACTTGCTATCAGGGAAATGCAAATCAAAACTACAATGAGATACCATCTTACACCCATCAGAATGGTAGCTATTAAAAAAACAGGAGACACTAAATGTTGGAGAGGATGTGGAGGAATAGGAACCCTCATCCACTGCTGGTGGGACTGCGGTATGGTCCAGCCACTGTGGAGGACAGTTTGGCGGTTCTTCAGAAAACTAGCAATAGATCTTCCATATGATCCAGCAATTCCACTGCTGGGTATATACCCAGAAGAACTGAAAACAAAAATACAAACAGATATATGCACACCAATGTTCATAGCGGCATTGTTCACCATTGCCAAAAGTTGGAATCAGCCCCGGTGCCCATCAACAGATGAATGGATAAGCAAAATGTGGTACATACATACAATGGAATATTACTCAGCTGTAAGAAGGAACAAAGTGCTAACACATGGAATAACGTGAATGAATCTTGAAGACCTTATGTTGAGTGAAGCAAGCCAGGCACTGAAGGATGAACAGTATATGACCTCACTGATCTGAACTGAGGAAAGTGAGCAGTCTCTGAGAACCATTGTCTGAAAGATAGGTTAACAAAGGAGAGTAAGAGAAGAGCAGGCTTTGAGCCATCTCCCATATGGACATAATCTATGGTAAAGGGATAGCGTGTGGTTGCATGTTTGGGGATGGGGCAGATGAGTGGTGGTGTGCCTGGGTTTGGTGGTGCAGCACTGGGGGGTGGGTGGATTAGGAAGGGCTGGTTCAAATCCCCAGGGCATGTAACTGTGAATCTTGACATTCCATGGGTTGGGAGAGGGGGGTATCATGGGCCCTGGGGGGTTGGGGAGAAGGGAACAGTCAAGATCTAATGGGTTGTTTGGTGGTCATGGGGAAGGTTTTTCATTACCTTACAGTAATGGACACAGGACATGGTAAATATCATCAAAATTATTAAACTGTATCATCTAAATTGTAAACTATACTGTAAATCACTGACAATGTTTAGTTGCTATATTTTGCTATCTGTATAACAGTTATAACAATGCTAACAACCAAAAAAAAAAGGGGGGGCGGAGTTAATATGGGGTGGGGAAGGGGCGGTGGTTTGGTATCTGGGAGTCTCCGGCACTCCATGTGTGACTTTGCTGTGACCTAAACTTCTTTGAAAATTAAATGAAAAATTGGGAGACAATGGGGATTGAGAGGAGGAAGGTGTCATGGCACACCAGATATCCGATAACACAGTGATAAAGGGAAGGAAAAAAGGGAAAAAAGAAAAGAGAAAGGAAAAAAAAATGAATATATATATATATATTTTAAAGGCATTTCCTTTGCTTTTTTGCCCATATTTTGAATGTCCCAATCCACTAATTATATTTTATTTTGTTTTCTTCTTTGTTTGATTATTTGTTTTTTTTCCTTCTCTCTTTTTTTTTTTTCCCCCGAGTTTCCTTATGTTTGTCTCTTGCATGTACGCTTATCACACTTGTTTCTTTTTCCTAGTAAGTGTATTTGATTAATTTATGGACTAAATGTTCATGGAGGATTTGGATCACAGAAGGGTTACAATGGGTACTGCGGGGATTATTGGGGGGGGTTGTGGGGATTGGTTCATCCGAATATACATGAAAGATATACAAAATCATTCAAAGGATCGGGGGATGGGACATGGTCACGATGGGTGGATAATCACACAATAAATGAGGGAATCTGAATTCCTAGCCTGGAGAGCTCTGTCACAGTCTCCAAGGGAGCTACAATAGTCCTCTGAGTGTAGGGACAGTGCCTGTCAACTGATGTGTTGTTTTTTTATTTTTATTTATTTATTTTTTTATTGATGACTACCCTTGTGAGTCTTTGCTCTTGTAAATGAGACTTAGCCTGCAGTTGTGGGGTGCCTAAGGGTTGCCACCTGAGAGCCTCCTTGTTGCTCAAATGTGGCCTCTCTCTAAGCCAAACTCAGCATATGGTTGCATTACCTTCCCCCCAACGTGGGACATGACTCCCAGGGATGAGCCTCCCTGGCAACGAGGGATTAATACCAAGTGCCAACTGGCAGCTTTGCACAGTGGCAGTATCGTAGCCAATGAGGTTTATCCGAGGCACGATTATTGCTAATTGAAAACTTTTCCCAAGTGCCAACTGGCAACACAACTAGAAAAAGACCTTGAATAAAAGGGGGAAATGGTAAAGACAAATGAGTTCAAGTGGCTAAGAGACTTCAAAGAGAGTCGGGAGGTCATCCCAGAGGTAACTCTTACGCACACCTCAGTAGGAGCTCATAGAACATCTAGGTGCCTATCACCCCACTCAGTGGGGTTCCTGAGAGCTCCGGAGACACCCTGGTCCTATATAAGGGGGGATAGCCCCAGAGACTGATGCCTTATCAGTGGGTTCTATTTTGGAATCTGTGCTCCTGAGAGTGACAGAATTAGACTCAAATAAGTCCTCCCTACACATGGTTCACCAGTCCCTTCTATTCAAACATATATGTGATGCTGGAGTTTTTAGGTATACTTCCAGAGACTGGAGCCTCCCGCCTACCTATGTGCCAGGTGTGCATGAAATCTAGGTGGAGCTGCAACTCCTACCCTACAGCTCAATGGACTCATCCAAGTCACCTGGTGAGGAGACAACGATGGGCAATGGCCATCCCAGGGAATGGAGAGGGCCTGCATCTGCAGGCAGGATCATCCCACCCACCATATCCATGGGATATAAGCCCTCTCTCACTTGGAGTTGGAGTGGACATCACCATCCCAGTCCCCTCAGGATTGGGGGAAGAACTATGGACTAGAGTGGACTTGATGGTATTCTCTTGTTCACATATGGTGATTCTAGCAATGCAAGAAATTATAACAATGAGGTGGAGCCAGTGGCCACTTGACACTTTTGGGGTAGGGAGGGGACGAGCAGTTGAAATACAGGGGCTTCTTTGGGAGTTGGAGGTTGTCCTGAGTACTGTTGTGGCAACGGATGTAGGCCATTTTAAATCAGCACACACCACTCAGAACTGAGTGGGAGAGAGTGTGGTCTACAGTGTGAACTGTGGTCTATGGTTGGTGGCAAGGCTCCAGGATATGTAAGTTCATTGAGGGTGGTGGGCCACACTGTGGGAGATGTTTGTGTGGGATGTGATGGGAGGTGCGGGAGGTGGGCAACATGGGAATCCCAGTGGTTTCCGTGTAATATTTTGGGTAATCTAAGCACCTCTTAAAATATATATATAGACAACATTTTTGTAAGCAAATACACATATATGCGTATATATTTATATATCATTTTGCAAATGTTTGTATGTATTGTGAGAATTTTGATTTTTACCCATAATAATAAAAAAAAAAAAAGATATAGGGATTCCCATAGGCCCCACTCCCCACACCTCGCACATCCTCCCACATAAACATCCTTCATTAGTGTGGCACATTCATTGCAATTGATATGTGTATGCTATTTAAATCAAGTTGGTATCAAATCAAATATAATTGTTATATATTTAGGATGTTAAATTTTAACTCTATGGTAAGCACAAGGAAAATATATGACAAAAATATCCAGATAGAAATAAGAAGGGATTCAATATAATATAATACAAAATATCAAATAAATATGTAAGTAGGCATTAACAGAAGAAGCAAGGGACAAAAAATGCATAAGGCTTAAAACACTAAATAGCAAATAGCAGAAGAAAGTCTTGCATTAACAGTAGTGGCTTTAAAAGTAAATGGATTAAAATCTCTAATCAAAAGACAAAGATTGGCAGAATGGATTAAAAAAAGAGCATAACTCAATTATATGCTGTCTACAAGAGACTCACCCTAAATTCAAAGACATAAATAGGTTGAAAGTGAAAAGATGGAGAAAATATATACCATGCCAGTAGTAACAAAAAGAGAACTGAGGTGCCTATAATAAATTGAGATAAAATACACTTTAGGTAAAAAATCATCATGGGGGACAAAGACGGTTGTGATATGCTGATAAAGCAATCAATTGAACAAGAATTTGTAACAATTATAACTATATATGTACCTAACAGCAGACCCCTAAACTACATGAAGAAAATACTGACAGATTTGAAGGGAGAATTAATGTTTCTCTATTGAATTAGTTCAAAGAGGTGCCAATGCAAAGTACCAGAAATGTGTTGGCTTTTATAAAGGATATTTATTTGGGGTAAAAACTTAGAGTTACAAGGCTGAAAAAAGTCCAATTCAACATTGCTTTCTCACCGAAGTCAGTTGCCATGTGTTGAAGCAAGATGGTTGTGGATCTCTGCCTGGTCTCTCCTTCCCCTCTGGGCTTCCAGTCCTCTCTCTCCTGGCATAGGGTTCATTTCTTTCTGGACCTTCTATAGCAGTATCAGCTGTTCTGCTCTCTTCCCAAGGTCAGCTGCAAACTATCAGGCTAATGGATCGTCTCTCTCCAGGGCCCCAGGACCAAAAATGACAGCGCTTTCTCTTCCTGTGTATGTGTCTCTCTGTGTGAGTGTCCATTTATTTCAGACCTGGCAAGGGGGTGGAGATTCAACCTGAGCCATGCCCACTGATGTAGTCAAATAAAAAAGCCCTAGTCTTAACAGGTAATTTAATCAAAGATACCTCAGCTAAATTTAATGTAGTAAAAGGGTATCACATCCAGAGGAATAGATGAGTTTACAAACATAATCTTTCTCTTTTTGGGATTCATAAAATAATCTCAACCTGCCACAAATATTAATAATAGGAGATTTTAATATGCAGCTTCACTAATGTATAGAATATCTAGACAGAAGATCAATAAGGAAATACAAGACAGGAATTATACTCTAACACAACTAGACCTGACATATACAGAACACGTCATCCAAAAACAACAGAAAACATATTCTTCTCTAGTACACATTGGTCATGCTCCAGGACAGAACATATCTTAGGTAACAAACAAGTTTCAATAATTTCAAAAATATTGAAATCATACACTATATCATCTCTAACCACAATGGAATGATGCTAGAAGTCAATAACAGAGGGAGATATGGAAAATTCACACAGATGTGGAAATTAAACAGCATACTCTTAAACAACCAATGGGTTAAAGAGGAAATCACAAAGGAAATTAGGAAATATCTTGAGGTGAATGAAAATGAAAATGCAACATACCAAAATTTATAGGATGCAGCAAAGGCAATGTTGAGAGGGAAAGTTTTTAGCTCTAAATGCTTAAAGTAAAAATGAAGAAAGATTTCAAATTCGAGAACTAACCTAAAAACTAAAAGAATTAGAAATGAAAGCAAACTAAGTCCAAAAAAAAAAGCAGACAGAAGGAAATGTCAAAAATTAGGGTGGAGCTAATTGAAAAAAAAAAAAAAATAGAATCAAGAAAACCAAAAGTTGGTTCTTTGAAAAGATCCATAAAATTGATGACTATTTACCTAGACTGATGAAAAGAAAAGAGGACACAATGACTAAAATAAAAAGTGAAAAGCATTACCACTGACACCACTGAAATAAAAAGACTGTAAGCTGATATTATGAACAATTGTAGACCAACAAATTTGAGAACCTAGATGAAATGGAAAAATTCTTAGAAACATACAAACTACCTACATTGACTCAAGAAGTAATAGAAAATCTCAACAAAATTATAACTAATGAAGAGATTGAATCAGTTATCAAAAACCTCCCAACAACAAAAAGCCCAGGACCAGATGGCTTCACAGGGGAATTTTACCAAACATTCCCAGAAGAACTTACACCAATCCTACTCAAACGCTTTCCAAAAATTTAAGAGAAGGGAACATTCCCTAATTCATTCTATGAAGCCAACATCACTCTTCTGCTAATGCCAGATAAAGATACCACAAGAAAAGAAAATACAGACCAATGTCTCTTATGAATATAGATGCAAAAATCCCCAACAAAATATTAGCAAATCAAATCCAACAGCACATTAAAATAATTATATATAATGATCAAGTGGGATTTATCCAAGTATGCAAGAGTGGTACAAATGAGGAAATCAAATAATGTAATACAACATATTAACAGAATTGAAAAACCCCACAAAAACACCATCATCTCAATTGATGCAGAAAAGGCACATGACAAAATCCAGCACCCATCTTAATATAAACCTTCTGAGAAAACAAGGAATTGTAGAAAACGTCCTCAATGAAATAAAGGGAAATATGAAAAACCCACATTATCATCATACTCAATAGTGAAAGACTGAAAGCTTTTCCTCTGACACCAGGACGAAGGCAAGAATGCCTAGTGTCAGCACTGTTCTTGAACATTGTACTGAAAGTTCTAGCCAGAGCAATTAGGCAGGGAAAAGAAATAAAAGTCATCTAAATTGGAAAGGAAGAAGTGAAATATTCCTTATTTGCAGATGCAATGATCCTACATGCAGAAAATCCTGAAAAATCCATGATAATGTTCATGGAGATAATAAATGAATTTTGCAAAGTGGCAAGGTACTAAAACAATGCCACCAAATCAGTAGTGTTTATATACATTAGTCATGAACAATTGGAAAAGAAATCAAGAAAAAATTCTATTTGTAATAGTAAGTAAAAGAATCAAATATCTAGGAATAAATCTAACCAAATCTGTAAGGACTTTTACACAGAAAACTACAAAGCACTGCTAAAAGAAATCAAAGGAGACCTATACAAATGCAAAGATGCACTGTGTTCATGGATTGGAAGACTAAATATTAAGATTTCAATTCTACCCAAAGTGACTTACAGATTGAACACAATCTTAATAAAAATTTCAACAACCTTCTTTGCAGAAATGGAAAAGCCAATCGTCAAATTTACATGGAGGGTAAGGTGCCCTGAATAGCTAAAGTTATCTTGAAAAGGAGGAATGAATTTGGAAGACTCATACTTCCCTATCGTAAAGCTGATTATAAAGCCACGGCGATGACTGCAGCTTGGTACTGCCACTAGGGCGGGCCTACAGACCAATGGAATTGAAATGAGAACTCAAAACTCTGTCCTCACATTTGTGACCAACTGATTTCTGACAAGGAACAAAGACCACTCAATTGGGAAAGAATGGTCTAACAAATGGTGCTGGGAAAACTGGATCTCCAGTTTTAGAAATGAAGGTAGACCACTGCCTCACACCATAAATAAAAATCATCTCAAAGTGTTTCAAGTACCTAAATACAAAGGCAAGAAGCTCTAAAACTGATAGAAGTATATGTAGGGAAGTATCTTTAGGAACTTGTGTTAGGCAATGGTTTCTTAGACTTTAAACCCAAAGCTCAAACAACAAAAGAGAAAAATAGGTAAATGGGATCTCATCAAAATTAAAAACTTCTGTGCCTCAAAGGAGTTTATCATGAAAATTAAATGACAGCCTTACACAGGGCGAGAAAATACTTGGAAACCACATTCTGATAAATTCACCTACAAGTCAACAAGATAAACAACCCAATTTTAAAAATGGGCAAATGACTTGAATGACATTTCTCCAAATATATATATATATATATGGCAAAATAACATGAAAATAAGCTCACCAGCATTAGCCTTTAGGGAAAAGCAAATCCAAACAACAAGGAGATACTCTTTCACACCCAGTAGAATGGCCACTACTTAAAAAAAGAAAAAGGAAATTGGGAGTATTGAAGAGGATGTGGAGAAATAGCAGCATGTGTTCTTTGCTGGTGGGAATGGAAAATGGTGTAGACACTATGGAAGACAGCTTGGCAGTTCCTCAGAAAGTTAAGCATAGAATTAGCATATGACCCTGCAATCCCACCTCTCAGTATATACCCAAAATTATTGAAAGCAGGGACTTGAGCTGTTATTTGCACCTTGTGTTCATAGAAGCATTATTCACAGCTGCAAAAAGACAAGAACAACCTAAATGCCCATCAGTCAACGGATGGATAAATAAAACGTGGTATATACACACAATGGAATATTATTCAGCCGTACAAAGGAATGAAGTTCCGATACATACGACAACATGGATGGACCTTGAAGACACTATGCTGCGTGAAATAAGTCAGACACAAAAGGACAAATGTATAACCTCACTGCTATAAAATAATTTAGGAAAAGTAAACTCATAGAGTCAAAATCTAGAACATAGGCTATCAGGGGACAGGGCGGGAATAGGAAATAGAGACTTAAGATTTAAAATGTACAGCATTTTTATTTGGGATGATGGCTCATAAAGGATGGTGGGAGTGGTAGCCCACCATTGTGAATGTAACTAACAGAACTGACATGTATATTTGAACGCCGTTTAAAGGGGATATTTTAGGTCCGAGCTATGCTACTAGAATAAAAATAAAAATAAAAATAAAAATGCATTTGCAAATATTCTCGCTGACCTGATTTTGTGATAATCAGGGTGGGCTAAACATTCGCTATATTAGAAACCATGCATGTGTCCCCAGACCTAGTTTTCCTCCCTAGGTCTGGTTTTTGGAATGCTGGTGATAAACTAAGCCTGATTTATTATATGACCATCCTGTGTGGGAAAAGACTGTAACTTCGGGTATCTTCGGTCAACCTTGAGAGATATAGCAGGGGGACGGATGTGGCTCGGGTGGTTGGGCATCCATCTCCCATATGGAGGGAACAGGGTTTGATCCCCAGGACCTCCCGGTAAAAAGAAAAAGAAAGAAAAATATAGAAAGCGAGTGTGCCGCCAGGTCCCGCTGAGCCACGCATCAAGATGATGATGTAACAGGAGAGTGGCACAAGGGGGAGCCAAGACAGGATGCACCGATGAAACCAGGAACTAAGGTGACGCACGCCTCTCCCCACGTCGGAGGCTCTGAGGATGGAATCCCAGAGAAGACAGGAGGAGAAGGAGGAGAAGAGAGGGCAGGAAACGGATACAGAGAGTTGCCCAGCAAATAGACATAGAAACAGCAAAAACCGGGGTGGGGGAGTGGGAGGGGTAAAAATGGATAAAAGTAAACAAACAAATAAATAAATAAACCCTTAAAAAAAAAGTATAGGGGAGGAAGATACGGACTGTAGTTGGTAGTAATACTTTGACGATACTCTTTCGTGATTTGTTAACAAATGTTTCACAACAATGCAGGGTGTTTGTGGGGGGTGATGTGTGGGAGCCCTGTGTGATGTGATGCATGTTTGTTTTGTAAGTTCATGATGTTTACCGAAAACGTATAGCTTATGTATGTTCATGTATGAATGATATACTTCAATAAATTGTTTTAAAAAGTGCATGGAACTATACCACATAAACAGTGAGCCCTAAGTTAAACCATGGACTATAGTTAATACTATCATAAAATTGTGCCTTCATCAATTGTAACAATGTACCATACCAATTCAAGGTGTTACTTATAGGGTCGTATACGGGAATCCTGTATTTTAGGCATGATTGTTCCTTAAACTTTCAATTTTTCCAATAAAATAAGCAACATATTCTTTCAGTAGGGCTAAAGATGAAAGAATTAGGGGGAGAAGAAAGAAAACCCATTCTCCCTGTTCTGGATTTTATGGAAGTTGTTAGCAGACAAAGAAAAAGTTGAGCTTGTCTTTGAGTCGATGTATTTGTTATTTAAACAAAAAAAAAAGCATCAATTAAGAACTGGATTGTGCCAACAACCCTTATGCCCTGAAATCCCACTCTTACTGGAATATTGTATGAGCTACCCCTACTCTGATGAGGTTATCTTTTTCCACCCAGCATTGTATGCAGATACAATCATGTAGAATTCCCAACAAATTACTTGCTCTAGTGTTATAGAAACTTCATCATCAATTATTTTTATTTCTATTTTTTTTCACTCTCATCAAGTTTGTACCAAGCCGATGACTGACCTACTTTTTGCTGCACTGTTTGATTTGCTTTTAATTATAGCAATTTCAGCGCCCTGGTGACTGGCATCGTCCCCAGGATGTTGATTTTTTCCCTAATGTTATTGTTACCCAGATTACACATCCTTTGTGCCGGCATGAGTCCTGCTAATTACCCAGCTGATGCTGCTGGCGGATCCCTGGACGTGTTAGGGGCCAGTGGGAGTGATTTCAAGGTTTCTCAGGCGGTGCCTGGGCTGTGGGCAGACTTCATTGCAGACACCTACCCCTGGGGCTGCCCTAGGAAACTTGAGCTGCTTCGGTCAAGCCCTGGCAAGAGGAAAGATTCTTCAAGGAGACCCAGCAGAGGAAGCTATTTGGGTTCTAAAGAATAGAGTTTTGAGAATGAAATTAAAATCTTCCCGGAAAGAACTGATTTCTAGAGGCCTTGTTCTTCCAATTCTCTCTCTCTTTCTTTTCCTCTTTCCTGCCTTCCTCTCCTTCTTACCACTAATTCCCAAATTCAAAACTTTTATTGAACAATGCGTATAGGATAACTACCAATCATACTGTTAGGTCGTTTTATTGAGACTATACTATTGATATAAGTAGTAGTATTTCATCTTATATCAATCCCAAGGAGGAGCCCTTATTAGCCCTGCTTTCCAGATAGGAAAACTTGCCGCGGCAGGTTAAGTGAATAAGTGACCTTTCTGGAGTCTGATCCAGACAGTACCACAGCTTCCCTGATAAGCACCTCCCGTGTAGAGGGATGCAAAAGGAGGGACCCCGCCCCCACGGAGCTCAGGGGGGCCAAGGAGTCTCCCTTAAACAAAGCCCTGCCCGGCACTGAGAAACCAGCCCCACATTAATTCAATTGATAGTATAGGAAAAAGGGTGGTGAGTAACTCTTTTTCTTCTTCTTGTTTCATGAGATATACATAGTCAAATCTAATTAATTTCCATCTCCACAGTAGTGTCTCAGTGATGACTCATGGTGAGGTGCGGAAAGCAGACATTCATCTCCTTACAGGAAGCACAGAGCCTTACCTAAAGACTTCGGGTTTCAGGCCCTCTTTGTATAGGGAAGCTCTAATTTACTGAGAGATTGCTGATATGTTAATTACAAATCACTCTCACCTACTCATTAGGGCAACTCCCCCAAGGATTTCCCCTTCCTTCTAACTCTGTTCTAATTACAGGTCTATTCTTAAAGTAGAACAGAATGGTACAGCATAAGACAGGTTTGGGTTGGAATCCAGTTTCTTCCACTTAGTAGCTGTGTCATTCTGGGCAATTTCCTTGTCCTGTTTGAGCCTCAGTTTCTTGCCCTGTAAAATGGAGGAAACCATGTCCTGCTCTGGTCAGCACGCAGTGGGGATGAAACAGCAGCCATGCCTTCTGACAGGACCAGGATGATCTTACATGTGAACTGGTGGTCACTATTATCTCATTTAATCGGTCTGGATTTAGACTTTTCACTAATCCCAACTGGCCTCCTTCCAGTGAAACACAAATACAGCAGCAGTTTTCTTTTCTTGTTTCTTTGACTATTAGGACAGGTCTCTGTAGGTGGAAAAATCTCAGGGTGTGCATTGATTTTCTTGGCATTTCGCTGAAGTTACCTTAATTGTATGATGGCAAAATCTCTTTCGGAAGTGAAACCAGAGGGTCCTTTCCATATTGGTAGCTATAAAAGAACGTGCACTCTCCATAGCATCACAGGAGTTAGACTAGTTTAAGGAGGCTGTGAGGAATTCTTTGTTTTTATCCACACACCTTTTTGCTTTGATACACAGAAGAACAGTTTCCTTGCCTTTTAGGATATTTCAAGAGGACGACCTTTAGTCTTCACTATTGGCTCACTTGACGATCTACTGCAGGAAACACAGGGATTTGTCAGAAACTGTTCCTGCTCACTATTGTCCTTAATCCTTAGAGAGGGAAAGACCAGAGGCAGAGAAGAGTGAGCAGCCCAGAGGAGGTGAGGAAACATGTGCTGAGTATTCAAAGACAGAAAGAGGCCAGAACCTCCTGAGAGCATGACGGAAAACACAGTGGAGCAGGCACAGCTGGAATAGGACTTGAAGATTGAGAAGGCTAAAAGGAGAAGGGAAATCCCAAGATCACAGTCTACATTACAAAGACACACATGCAGAAAACTCTGGAACAGCCAAGAGGAAAGGACAAGTTCTTCCCAACAGAGCGGAGAGTAGAGCTGCAGACTGTGTTAGTGCTATAGCATGGGGGACCATTAATATGGGATGGAGGAGTTAATATTGAACTTGTAAGAAATGCCAAGCATTCAGTGGTTTTTAAGAACTGTCATTCTTTGGAAGAAATGTTTCCTGAAAACCAGGCATTTTTAAAAATATGGCACTGTCCCTATTCTCTCTGAGCTTCAAATCCCCAGATAGAGACTCAGGGACCAGATTTTCCAGGAGGATAGGGGATTTGCCAACTCAGGGAATGCTTTCCAGGGACATCTAAGCTGATACCAGAAGATGCCAGGAAAGAGGAGAGTGGGGGGACAGCTCAAGGAAGATGGAGCACAATGTGCAAAAGCAGGCTGGTGAGATAAAGCACGGTGCGTTTGGGGAGCTAAAAGTCGTTATGTAAGGCTCAAGCTGTGGTACAATGGGAGGAAAGCAGGAATGCAGCTGGTCAGGGGAGCAAGAGCCTGAGGTATTTAAGCCATAGTTCAAGGTCTGAATTTCATTTTAGGAAGTACTGGTGTTAAGCAAGGAAGTGACGACATTTCAGGTCTGCATTGCAGGCACTGCCTATGACATAAAGAATACAGGTGAGGGCCCCAGTTTGGAGGCTTTTGCGGTAGTCAGGACAGGATATGATTCAGAGGAGCAGAATGCTTTCAGTAGATCTTCGGGTCGTGGAATTAGTTGTAGTAGGTCATCACTGGGATCTGAGGATGATAGAGAACAAGGTTTTGCCTTTGCAGTTGGATAAATGGTGCTGCCATGGCTCAATGTGGGGAGTGAAGGAGAAGGTGCATTTAGCTGAGGCATATGTGATTTGTTTCATTCAGCACATGCTGAGCTTGAAAAGTTTGTGAGACTTCCTAGCAGGAATTTCAATGGGATGTTCAAGAGAGAGACCTAGTGTGGCAATACTGGCTTGAGGATCATTAGCAAATAGAAAGTAGTTGAAAACAACAAAGGTGATGGGATCCACCCAACAAGCTGTTGCATTCTAGATGAGACCCCAGCCTCCTGTGAGGCAGCAGCACTGCAGGAATGGGTGTGGTCACAGAAGCAGGAGGAATCCTAAGAAGCAGTAGGGTAGAGACAATGGGTTGGCACGCTCCAGCTCCACTCCAGCTTCTTTCCAGTGTGAGATATTGGAAGGGGAAAAGCAAATTTTCTAGATGCCCTTGCAACTAAGAATGGAGACGATGATAATGAGTTTCTACCCTGTTAGATGCACCAAAACATGTTGTCGATTACTGCAGAGAGGTGCTGGACACCTTGCTTCTGCTGGTACTGCTGGCAAGAGAGCTTGTGGAACCAGCGGGCATGGGGGCAGTTATGGTGGCAGACTTAGTGTTCCACTGTGCAGTCATCAGCTCAGCGTGAGCTGGAGGCAGAGGTGGAGGGCACAATGCATTGTTTTGGTGATGCACCCCTAAACTCTGCATTCACCTGAAGCCCATTGACTTCTGCTTTTCTAGTTCACCTGTGACTTTTTTTCTTTAGGAGTTCCCAGGGATTGAACTCAGGACTTCATACATGGGAAGCAGGCACTCAACCACTGAGCTACATCTGCTCCCCATCCTGTGACTTTTGTTAACCACTAAATTCTCTGAATTAAAATAATTATTTCTTCTTGAAACACTTAAAGTGGCTTCTGGGTGTTTTTGTTGTTGTTGTTGTGTGTTTTTTTTTTTTTTTTTGTATGGAACTGGGACTGACATAGTTATGGAACTCTTAAGGCAGCTCAGGAAAGACACTGTTTCAACAAGGAGAAAGGGATCTATATTACCATATGTTGTCAAAAGCAAAGACTGTCTTAGTTTATTTGCTATGATAAATACTACACAATGGGTTGAATAAACAATTGGAATTAATTGTTTCATGAGTTTGGAAGCTAGAAGCCTTGACAGACCATGCTTTCTCCCAGAGTCTGTAGCATTCTGGCACTGGATTCCATCAATCCTTGGATTCTTTGGCTTGCATTTCTTTCTCCATCATATGGTTACCTGTCTCCTTAGTCTCATCCTGTGGAGTCCTCTGATTTCTGGCTTCTACTGACTTCGGGCTTCTTCTGACTGTTGGCTGTGTTTCTGCCTATATTTACTATCCTAATTAGGACTTCAGCCTATGGATTTAGACCTGCTCTGATTTAATTTGACCTCATCTAAATGGCATCTTCGAATACCACATTCCCAAATAAGTCCACACTTAATTAATAGTAACATCTTCAAAATTCTTATTCACAATGAGTTCACATCCACAGGAATGCAGATTAACACTTGAAAATGTCTTTTGGGGGGACATGATTAAATTGCATATTGTCTGCCCATTGGATCCCTGAAAAACATGTCCTTTCCACATGCAAAATTCATTCACCCCATCCCAATATTCCAAAGGCTTAAGACATTCAGTAACAACTATACATACAAAGTCTCATCAAAATCAGTTATGGGTGTGGTCTGTCTTGGGGCGAAATTACTCTCTATGGACCTGTGAACACAATATCTGTTTCCACAATACAACGGTGTGACATACGTAGGACAGACAATCCCATTCCAGAAGGGAGAAATTGGAAGGAAAACAGTTCATAGGTGTCAAACAAAGTATGTCTGTCCTACTTGGAGGTTATTCTCTGACACAGAAGTTCCAATAGCGTAATACGGCAAGCAGCAGGGTTATGTGGACAAATATGTGCCCCATGAAGGCTGATAATTTGCTGCCTCTTCAATGTTCCCTAATTAATTGTTTAACTTGTTTTCTGTTTATAGATATTGCAAACCCCACTAGGTTCATAACTCATTCATCAGCTGTCTCTTGGGCCTGTTCATTAAGCAACTCCAAAATAAAACTCCCTTGGCATAAGAGTATTATTGAGAAATAAAGAAACTACTGAAGATTGTGGTGAGGAGATAGAGAAGAAGGCTTACATTTTGTAGAGCATTTCACATCAAGGCACCTTGACATTTCCTCCCCAAGATTTCTTTGATCTTGCTGCATGGCTCCTGGGTCTACTCTGCCTTCCTTTCCTGCCTCAGTGCTCAACCCACCTGGTGCCTTACTCTTCCTTTCCAGGATGCCCCTCTACCTTTTCAGACTACTTCCCCATCTTATGTAGAGTGATTTAGTATCAGGGAAGCATCTGTATACATCCACCTTTACTCAATACTGTAGTATACTTAATTTTTTCTGGGCAAAATGGTCAATTAAATTTGTAAAGTTCAGTTCTCCCTAGATGCTATGGCATCATTATAAACAATTAAAAAAAAAAGTTTGTCAGTCACATGTTCAAATTCACATAGGAATTTAGTGTATATTTCCATACAATGAATGGAAGAAGAACATTATGTATAACATTGGTTATGTAAGAAGATTTCAGAAAATATTTGACATCTGATTTTTCAAAAAATTCTATCATCATTTTTAGTGTCTACTTGTAAGGTATTGGAGAGAAATTAAAATCATAATCCTACAATGATGGGAATATTTATTGTCAACAGCAGTTCATCTATTGAGTGAGCATTGATAGTTTGGGTCTGAGTGAAGCTGAGAAAAAAGAGAATTTAAAAAATCATAATCCTCTGATTAGGATGAAGAGATCAAAGAAGAGAGAGGCTAAGTTTCAAATGGGTCGGCCATTCATTAGAATGGTGAAGGTGTCTCTCATGGTAGCAATCTTGTATTGGAGAGGGAAGTGGTAAAGCAAAGTCTATTGTATTCAATGAATAAATGGGAGTGGCAGAGTGATGAATGGGTGGCAAGACTTTGGAGGGGTAGATGAAAGTAAAGGAAGGCTTTTACATAATGTGGAGTAATGCAGAGTAAGAAGGATCCTCACTATATTTATGTTTGGGAAAATAAAAGTAGTGTCTAGTTTATATCAATATATAAAAGAATGGGAATCAAAACTTGTTAGGAAGTCCAGAAAAGGAAACAACAAAAACAACAACAATGACACTGAAAGATTGAATAATGTCAGTGATAGGGTTTGAGTAGGGGAAGTGCTAGATACTGCTTAAAGATTTCTCCTACAGTGTAACCTCAGTGGCAGTGGGAATTGAAAAGGATAAGATAGGCTATACTGCATTAACAAACTCTGAAACACCACAGAACACAACACAAGTTGAATGCAAGGTTTATGGAAAGTCCAGTGGAGGCATGTGGTGCTTCTCCTTCATACTGTGAATCTGGCACCAATCTTTCCCCACCCCATTATACTACCATCTCAGTACAATCATCCAGATCATGGAGAAGTCAAAGGGTAGTGGAGTAAATTGTGTGGGCTCAGTACTTCAAAAGAAAAAAAGAGAGAGAATGTAAAAAAAAAAATAACGAAAAATAAAAGAAAGTGGTTAACTACAGAGTGGGAAGCAGTGGTGTAGAAGGGATAGCGTTGGGAGGAAATCATCTCTGAGAATACATTTTACCTATTTTTTTATTTTGAACTATGTATATATATTTGTGCATTTGTATAACCCAAAAATAAAATTAAATCAGTGAAAAAACCTTAATATGGAACACAAGGATAAAATTAATAAAGATAAACATAAATTTATACCAAATTGATAATACAAAGATGTAAGGAAGTAAAAATTATTTCAAGCAGTGCTTACATATAATTCTCTGATTGTATATTTTAAGTAGGATTATTTTAAAGCATGAGAACTGAAAAGATTTTTAAAGCTCACTCTGTAACATTGCTAATAACAAAATAGGTATTGTAATTTTGAAACTTTTTATGAACATCATGGGATAAGGCAATCAATAAGTATGTTATCATTATTAGGAACCATGATTTTAATTTAATATTTTAAAAATAAAAATTTTATAATATTAAAATTATGAAAAAGTATGAACTCATCGTGTGTCTTTAAAAAAAATCTTCCTTCCTTATGAAAAATGAAAGCTATAGATAAGGTGCTCTGGAAATATTTTCAAATGGAAGTTACAGAAAACAATTTGGCTATAGGTGTCAGGAACCTAAAAAAAATCCCACAGTGAGTTGTTGGAGACTTCCAGTTGACCAATAAGGTGGTGTAAAATGTTCCAGGTTGCCATTCTTCCTTTGAACAAATAGCAACAAATGGCAAGCAATCTTCCTCAAAACTCAAGAAAAAAGTTAAAGGGTTCCAGTAACTTTGCTAGTCTGAATCAAGAAAATAGCTTTAAAAATGCCATAGGAGAAAATTGTGGCACATTTTCTGGTCCCTATCTCACTCCTCTCTAGCACAGGGTGGAGCCAGCATAGACCCCTATTGTGGGTCCCTGACCTATTCCAGGGGGAAAAGGCCCACGTGGAGTGCTGGTCCGCCCAGAGAGCTGGCGTAGCAAGATGAAGCAACAAAAAGAGACAAAGAAGAGAGACAGTAAGACGCAGCAGACCAGGGAGCTGAGGTGGCACAAGAGATTAAAGCACCTCTCTCCCACTCCAGAAGGATCGGTTCCTGGTGCCACCTAAAGAGAAGACAAGCAGACACAGAACAACACAGAGAGCAGACAGTAAGCATAAAAACAACAAGGAGGGTGGAAGAAATAAATAAATCTTAAAAAATATAATTAGACACCATGATCAATTGGGTCTCTGATAACAAGGGTGGTTCAACATAGGAAAATCAATTAATGTAACACACCACATTGATAGTATAAGAAAAGCAAACACACGATCATCTCAATAGATGCAGAAAAGCGTTTGCAAAAGCCAACAACCCTTCTTAATAAAAACATTTATAGAAAACTTGGAATAGAAGGACACTTTCTCAGTATGATGAAACGTATATTTTAAAAACACATAGCTAAGATCATAGTCAATGGTAAAAGACTGTACAATTTCCTTCCAAATCAAGAGTAAGACAAGGATGCCCACTATCACCACTTTATTCAACTGGAAGTTCTAGCCAGATAAATTTGGCAAGAAACAGAAATAAAAGGCATCCAAATTGGAAATGAAAAAGATAAATTCTCCCTATTTTTTTTTTTAAAGATTTTATTTATTTATTCATTTATCCCCCCCTTGCTGCTTGTGCTCACTGGGTCAGCTAACCACGCCGTGCGGGCGGGCTTGCCTCCAGGAGGCCCCGGGAACCAAACCCGGGGCCTCCTGTATGGTAAATGGGAGCCCTACAGATTGAGCCACAGCCGCTTCCCTAAATTCTCCCTATTTGCAGATATAATGATCCTCTATATAGAAAATCTTGAAATAACCACAAAAGAGCTAATAAATGAATTCAGTAAAGTGGTGAGGTACAAGATTGACATTTAAAAATCAGTGTTGTTTCTATATGCTAGTAATGAACAATCTGAAGGAAATATCAAGAAAAAATTCCATTTACAATAGCAACTAAAAGTAAGAAGAAATTTAATCAAGGATATAAAGAACATTTCCATGGAAAACTACAAAATTTTGCAAATGAAAGTAAAGAAGGCATAAATAAATGGAAAGACATTCTGTCTTCATGCATTGGAAGACTAAACATTGTTAAGATGTCAGTTCTACCCAAAGTGATTTACAGATTCAACACAATACCAATCAAAATTCTGATAGCCTTCTTTACAGAAATAGAAAAGCCAATCAACAAATTTACATGGAAAGGTAAGCAGCCCCATATAGTCAAACTATCTTGAAAAAGAAAAATGAAGTTACAGAACTTGCATTTTCTGATTTTAAAATGTATTACAAAGCTACAGTAATCAAAGCAGCATTGTACTGGCACAAGGAGAGGCATATAGACCAATGGAATCAAATTGAGAGTTCAGAAAGAAACCCTTACATTTATGGGCAATTGATTTTGACAAGGATGCCAAGTTCACACAATTGAGGAAGAATAGTCTCTTCAACAAATGGTGCTGGGAAAATTGGATCCCCATTTGCAAAAGAATGAAGGCAGACTCCTACCTCACACCATATACAAAAATTAACTCCAAATGGGTCAAAGACCTAAACATAAGAACTATAAAATAAGAACTATAAAAACTAAAAAAAAAAAAAAAAGCTTGAAGAAAACACAGGGAAGTATCTTCAAGAACTTGTGTTAAGCTTTGGTTTCTTAGACTTTATACAAAAAGCATAAGCAACAAAAGAAAAAGTAGATAAATGGAACCTCATCAAAATAAAAAACTTTGGTGTATCAAAGAATTTCATCACGAAAGTAAAATACAACCTACAGAATGGTGGAGTGTATATGGAAACCACATATCCAATAAGGTTTTAATCTCTGGACTAGATTAAGAAATCCTACACTCAAAAACAAAAACACATCACAATTAAAAAATTGGCCAGAGACTTGAATAGACATTTCACCTAGAAAGTATACAAATAGCCAATAAGCAATGAAAAGATGATCAACATCATTAGCCATTAGAGAAATACAATTCAAAATCATTTCACACATACTAGAATGGTTACTTTTAATAAAATGGGAAATAACATGATTTATAGAAGATAAGGAAATATAGGAACACTTGTTCAATGTTGGGAATGTAAAATGGTGCAGCTGCTGTGGAATATGACAGGGCAATCCCACTTATAGTTATGTACCCAAAAATATTGAAAGCAGGGACTCGAATAGATATTTTCACAATGATGTGTATAGTAGTACTATTCACAATTGCCAAAAGATGGAGGCAGCACAAATGTCCATTAACAATGAATGGATGAAAAAAAATTAGTATGTTCATACAATGAAATATTATTCAGTCATTAAAGGGAACGAAGTTCTGATACAGGATATGGATAATCCTTAAAGACATTATATTGACAGGCACAAAAGAACAAATAGTATATGACTTCACTGATATGAAAAATTAGAATAAGCAAATTTATAGAATCAGGAGCTAGAATACAGGTTACCAGGGGCCAGGATGGGGATAGCGAATGGAGATTTAATGCTTAAATGATACAGAGTTTCTCATTGGGGTGATAGAAAAGTTTTGGTACTGGATGGTAGTAGCACAAAATTGGGAATGTAATTAACACCAATGAATTATATATTTGAATAAGGTTAAAAAGGGAAATTTTAGGTTGTATAGATATTACTTGAATTGAAAAAACAAACAAACAGTGCTCTACAACACAAGGAGTGAACCCTAATGTAAATATGAACTATAGTTAATAGTAAAATAAAAATATTGTTTCATCATTTGTAACACAGGTACCACACTAATGTACAGTGTCAATAATAGAGAAAACTCTATGCGTAAGAGGGATATATGGAAACTCTGTGTCCTCTGAATTATTTTTCTATAAACCTAACCTGTATAAATAGATAGATAGATAGATAGATAGATAGATAGATAGATAGATAGATAGAT
>JAKSZT010053833.1:2903677-2925351 GCA_026826555.1 Tolypeutes matacus
GATAGATAGATAGATAGATAGATAGATAGATAGATAGATAGATAGATGATAGATAGATAGATAGATAGATAGACAGATAGATAAACAAATCACAAAAATCCCACTTCTAAAATCAGCCTAAGAAAATAATCAGAGGTGTGCTCACATATGCAATGAAGTTCACTGAAATATTATTTAGAGCAAAAAATGGAGTGTCCAGGAATGAGGTAACAAGTAAAGTTTGACAAATCTTTGAAATAAAATTATTTCCTAGCTGTCCACTGAAAGGCTTAGAAACAATGGCAGCCTAGTAAGAGTGAGCACACCCAACATCTGGATTTTCCACTTAAAAGGAGCCAGTCCTCCTAAGAAAAATGATGAATCCAGATTGAAAAAAAAGCACAAAGTGAATCTGAGATATCATGTTGAGCCAGAAAGCAAGGTAGCATATGAAACACATTGGGTGATGTCAAAAGGATATTACAGCCAGTTTGTGTGTTCATACTGGCCAATTGGGAACAATCTGAGTATCAAAGAAAATGGTGACCACAACTGATAGTAGCAGCTTATGCCTGGCAAATAGTATTTTCCATGAGAGCTCTGTTTGTGCATGTGTGTGTGTGTGTGTGTATGAGAAAGAGAAAGAGAGAGGGAGGGAGATTGGGAGGGGGTAGGGTAAGAGAGAGAGATCCATGTGCTTTTGGCTTTTATTACAGTATGAACGGACATTTTCCTACTGAAGTGAAGGATCTGTATTTCTTCTCTTTTAATATACAAGTGGGAGCTTGAGGCTACTCCAACCTAAAGAGTAAGGCAAAAGCAATGCTATGTGACCTTCAAGGCTTGGTCACACAAAGAATAAAGCTTCTACCTGCCTTTCTTTCTTTCTCGCAGAATACTTGCCCTTGAGGAAACCAAAGCCAGCACGTGCTGAAAGACCACACAGAGATAATCACACAAAAGGAAGGGAGGCCACCACCTGCCAGCAGGCAGGATCAATGATCAGACCTATAACTGAAGAAGCCTCCAGATCATTCCAGCTCCCAGCCTTCAACTTTTCATTTGGAAGACATCCCTCTGTGACCTGTCTCAGTTCCTGACCCAGAGAATCCATGAGCACAATAAATGATTATTTTATACCACTATATTTTGAGAAAATATTTTACACAGCCATAGTAACTAAAGCATACTAAATGAATAAAATGCATGAATTCAGAAGGATATTCAAAAAAGAGAAAAAAAGGAGTAGCAGTTTGAAATTCTTTTGTGAATCCCAGAAAAGATTGTTATTGAGCTAATCCATTCCTGTGGGTGTGATACCCTTAGATTGCATTCAATTCATTTAAGGGAACTTGATTAGATTACTTGATTAGACATTTGATTGGACTACATCTGTAAGGCGTGACTCAGGTTGAGTCTCCACCCTCTTGCTGGGCCTTATATAAATGGAGACACAGAGAGATAGACTCCCTCAGAAAAGGGGATTCTGCCATTCTGACCTGGCCATGTGAAAGGGAGGACTTAAGGTTTGCCTACACCTGCAGAAAGACAGAGAATCCCCCAGAGATTCAAGGAGCCGAGTCCCAGGGAAAGATACCTGATTTTCCACAGCTGAGCTCCAGGAGAAAGTAGAGAGCAACCAGCAGACCCACGATCTTGCCTCATCACATGGTGGGACTGCAGGATCTACTAGCAGCCTACCTTTGGTGAGAAAAGATCTCTGATGATACCTTGATTTGGACATTTTCACAGCCTCAGAACTTAAGCTTTTACTCCAAATAAATTCCCTTTATAAAAGCCAACCCATTTCTGGTACTTTGCATCTTTAGCCCTGTGGCAAACTAAGACAAAAGAAAAGCTCTTCTTTAGAGAATGTCAGTGACTGAATGCAGAAAGAATTTTAAAAATCTGAAAATAATCATTTTGCAAACCCAAATTTAATAACTGATTCTGGCAATAATCAAGAATGGATGCTCAACCATTATGTGAAAGATTTTTAGGGAACAAGATATTCACATAGCACCACCCCTCTGATCTCTCACCAGTTTCAAAGGAGAAAATGAACTTTATAAAACATTTTACTGTGGTAACATGTGTATAACATAAAATTTGCCATTATCATCATTTTTTTCAGGGTACAATTCAGTGGCAATAATTACATTTATAAGGTTGTTGCTACCATCACCACCATCCATGACCAAAACTTTGTCTTCACCCCAAATAGAAACTCTGTACCCATTAAGCAATAATTCTCCATCTACCCTTCCCCCTAGTCCCTGGTAACCCCTAATCTCTTTCTGTCTCTATGAATTTGCTTATTCTAGATATTTAGAGTAAGTGGAATCATACAATATTTGTCTTTTTAGTTTGATGGTTTAAGGTCAATATTTAAAGGAAAATCTATTGTGTTTCTATATATCAATTATATTTCTAACAAAAGAAAATAAAAATATTAAATTTACCACTTAGGATGCCATAAGAAATATTAAATGTCCAGGAAACCCTCTTCAAAGAAAATTCTAATATATTATTGAGAGAAATTCACAAGATTTAAATAGAGAGACATACCATGTTCATTGGATAGATGCTCAATATTATAAAGATGTCAGTGATATCCAAATTAATTTGTAGATTCGGTGCAGTCCCAATCATAACTGTGTATGTGTGTATACTTTGACAAGCTGATTCATCATTGTAACTGGAAAATGTACTTTTAAATGGAGAAATTAAGCAGTCACCACTTGAACTCAATGACTGAAGTTGGCTTACTTATGGTGGGAAAACATGATCTTATGCAACTCCCAAAGTGATGCCGTAGGAAATATCCTACATCTTAAAATGCTTAATCCAGAGTATCAAGTTTCTAGACCTTACTTAGTTTTTACAGGGGGTACAAAGGAGAAAGGAGCATGTTATCTGTAATCATGAAAAATCTGTCGGGCAAACCCAGAATGTGAGGCATTCTACAAGACTAACTTGGACTCTTCAAACAGCCCATGGCATGATATAAGCGAGGGACTGTTTAGAGTGTAAAAAGACTAAAGAGGTTTAACAGTCTGATGCAATGCACAACCTTTGATTAGGTTTTTTTGGGGGATTGGGGGGACAACTAAAAAAAGACATTATAGATATAACTTGGAAAATTTGAACATGCAATGTATATAAAAGGACTTAAGAGAATTCCCTTATTTCAGGCAAGGAAGTATTTGGAGCTCAGGTGTTGTAATACCTATACTATAATATCCAACAATTCAGAATACACACAACAAATATACGTATATTTAGAGATGGGAAAATATTAGCAAGTGTTGAATCTAGATGAAGAGTACTTTGATGTTCATTACACTCTTCTTCCAACTTTTGTATATTTGAACATTTTACCATAAAATCTTGTAGGAAATAGCAACTAAATGCAAGTATGTTCAACAAGTCTACCTTGTGTGGACAGAAATTCTATTTGGTGGCTCTAAAGGCCTCCTGTTCATACTGAAGCCTGACTTTTAATATGTTTTCTTGTAAGATGACCCACTATACATCCATGATTACATGGTCTTAGACTCTTTAGGAAATAGTTTTACAACAATTCTTTCTTTCTCTTTCTGAAGGACAGTCTTGGAAAACATTCAATTGAATTTCTTTTACAAATGATCCTACTATCTGGTAACTTCCACATTCAGCCTACTTTCCCTTTTTTCTCTTTATTTTCTACCTCCTTATTACAATAAAATGCATCACTTTAATGGTTTCTTCATATAATTTATATTATCATCTTGATATTTAATATAATGAAATAGCTGTGTAAACTCTAATGTTTTCCCTGTCCAGAAATTGGAATTAACTTCTTTAAAGTCTGACACTGGGAATTGAATTAAGGTCTCTTGATGTTAAGGCCACTGTGGCTCTTCCTATACTTTCAGGAATCTATGAATCATTTGGGGAATATTGTTAAAATTCAGATTTTTGTGCCCCACATCCAGATATTCTATTTTAAAAGATCTGGGGCTGTCTGGGCCCCCAGATCTGCATTTTTCACACCTTATATTAATTTGTTATAATTCAGAAACAACATTCTTATGCTTGTACTATCAACTACAATAGGGTATACTGTGTTACACAAACCTATATTTTATCTTTTAATTTTTATTCTAGTTACATATACAACTTAAGTTTCCCTTTTTAACCACATTCACATATATAATTCAGTGTTGTTAAACTCACCATCCATTTCCAAACCTTAACAATCAATCTAAATAGAAATTCTGTATAAATTAAGCATCAACTTCCCATTCTCTACCCACAGTCTCTACCCTGGTAGCCTGCAACTGAGATTCTAACTCTGTGAATTTGCTCATTATAATTACCTCATGTCAGTGAGATCTTAAAATATTTGTGCTCTTGTGTCTGGCTTATTTCCCTCAACATAATGTCCTAAAAGTTCATGCACATTGTCACATGCATCAGAACTTCATTCCTTTTATGGCTGAATAATATTCCATTGTATGGATATACTACATTTTTTAAATTTTAAAGGAATTTTATTCACATACCATACAATCATTCCAAAGGGTACAATCAGTGGCTCTCAGTATATTCAGAGTTATGCATTCATTACTGCAATCAATTTTAGACCATTTTCATTGCTCCAAAACAATAAAAATCCCATATCCCTTGCACCCCCTCTATTATTGACACTTAGCATTGGTGTGGTACCTTTGATACAATTTATGAAAGAATATTAAAATATTACTGTTAACTATAGTCCATAGTTTGCATTAGGTGTATTTTTCCCATATACTACCCCATTATTAACACCTAGTAATAGTGACATACATTTGTTCTAGTTCATGGAAGAACATTCTTATATTTGTACTATTAATCACATTTATTGTCCACAACAGGATTTACTATGTTGTACCATCCCATGTTTCATTCTCTAGCTTTCCTTTTAGTGACATACATGATCCTAAATTTCTCCTTTCAACCACAACCACACACAAAATTCAGTCCTATTAATTATACTCTTAATAATGTGCTATCATCACCTCCATTTCCAAACATTTCCAATCAACCTTATTAAAAATTCTGCACAAATTAAGCATCAGCTCCACATTCTCTACTTCCATTCTTTCACAAGATAACCTATATTTTAGATATTAATTCCCTAAGTTTGCTCATTATAATTAGTTCATATTAGTGTGATCATATAATATTTATTCTTTTGTGTCTGGCTTATTTCACTCAGCATAATGTCTTCAAGTATCATCTATGTTGACATATGCATCAGGGGTTCATTTCTTCTTACAACTGAATAATATTCCATCATATTTATATACCACATTTTGTTTATCCATTCATCAGGTTTAGGCATTTGGGTTGTTTCCATCACTGTGAACACTAGTGTGCAAATGTCCGTTCATGTCCCTGCTTTCAGTTCTTCTGAGTATATGCCTAGTAGCAGAATTGCCTGATCATATGGCAGTTCTATACTTAGCTTCCTGAGGAAGGGCCAAACTATCTTCCCCAGCAGCTGAACCATTTTCCATTCTCACCAACAGTTAATAAGAGCTCCTATTTCTCTTCATCTTCTCCAACACTTTTAATTTTCTGTTTTTTTTTTTTAATAGTGGTAAGTCTAGCAGGTGTGAAATGATACCAAATTGTGGTTTTTACTTGATTTCCCTAAAAGTTTGTGCTGTTGAACATCTTTTCACGTGATTTTTAGCCATTTGTGTATTCTCTTTGTAGAAATGTCTGCTCAATTCTTTTGCCTATTTCTTAATTGAGTTGTTTGTCTCTTTATTGTTGAGTTGTAAGATTTCCTTTTATATTCTGGATATTAAACCCTTATCACTTATGTGGTTTCCAAATACTTTCTCCTATTTTGTTGTGTTTTTTTTTTTTTTCACTTTAGTGACAAAATACTTTGAAACACAAAAGTTTTTAACTTCCAGGATGTCCCATGTATCTATTTTTTCTTTCATTACTTGTGCTTTGGGAGTAAAGTCTACAAAACCATTGCCTAATTCAATATCCTGAAGTACTTCCCTAAATTTTCTTCTAGGAGTTTCATAATTCTGGTCTTTATATTTAGGTTTCTGATCCATTTGGGGTTAATTTTTGTATACGGTGTGAAATAGGGGTCCTCTTTAATTCTTTTGTATTTGGATATCCAGTTCTCCCAGCTGATTTGTTGAAGAGACTATTCATTCCCAGTTGAGTAGACTTGGCATCCTTGTCAAAAATCAAATGGCCATAGATGTGAGGGTCCATTTCTGAACTCTCATTTTGATTCTGTTGATCAATATATCTATCCTTGTGCCAGTACCATGATGTGTTGACCTGTAGCTTGGTAATAAGCTTTAAAGTCAGAAAGTATGAGGCCTCCAACTTTGTTCTTCTTTTTTCAAGATGTTTAGGCTTTTCTTGTTGTATCTTTATCTGGCTTTGGTTTGAAGGTGTTGCTGGCCTCATAGAATGAGTTAGGTGTTGTTATCTCCTCTTCAATGTTTTTGAAGAGTTTGAGCAGTATTGGTATTAATTCTTCTTAGAATGATTGGTAGAATTCACCTGTGAAGCCAACTGGTCCTAATTTTTTTTTTTTGGTGTGGGGTTGTTGATGACTGAGTCAATCTTTTGACTTGTAGTTGGTGTGTTGAGGTACTGTGTTTCTTCTAGAGTCAGTGTACGTTGTTCATGTGTTTCTAGGTATTTGCCCATTTCATCTAGGTTTATAACTTGCTGAAATACAGTTGTTCATATTATTTTTTTTATTTCTGTGGGGTCAGTAGTATTGTCCCCCCATCTCATTTCTGATTTCATTTATATGCATCTTCTCTCTTTTTTTCTTTGTTAGTTTAGCTAAGCGTTTGCCAATTTAATTGATCTTTTCAAAGAAACAACTTTCCATTTTGTTAACTTTCTCTTTTTTTCAATTTCATGTATTTCTGCTCTAATCTTTATTTCTTCCCTTCTGATTTATTTGGGGTTAGTTTGATATTCTGTTTCTAGTTCCTCCACATGTGCAGATAAGTCTTTGATTTTAGTTCTTTCTTCTTTTTTTAATGTAGGCATTTAGAGCCATACAATTCCCTCTCAATACTGCCTTCACTGCATCCCATAAGTTGTGATATGTGGGTTCTCATTTTCTTTCATTTCAAGATATTTACTTATTTCTATTACAATTTCTTCTTTGACCAACTGATTATTTAAGAATGGGTTGTTTAATCTCCAGATATTTTCGGATATTCCAGTTCTCTGCCTGTTATTGATTTCCAGCTTCATACCATTATGGTTAGAGGAGATCCTTTGAATAATTTCAATCTTTTAAAATTTTTTGAGAACTGGTTTTGACCCAACATGTGGTCTATTCTTGAGATTGATCCATTGGCATTTGAGAAGAATGTATATCTTGCTGTTTTAGGGTGCAGTGATCTGTAAATGCATGTTAAGTCTAGTTCATTTATCATGTTATTCAAGTTCTCTGTTTCCTTATTGATCCTCTGTTTAGATGTTGTATCTATTGATGAAAGTGATCTATTATGTCTCCAATTGTTATTGTCAAGGTGCCTATTTCTCCCTTCAGTTTTGTCAGTGTTTGCCTCATATATTTCGGGGCACCATGGTTAGGCAAGTAAGTATTTATGGTTGTTATTTCTTCTTAGTGGGTTGCCCCTTTTATTAATATATAGTGTCCTTCTTTGTCTCTTATAATAGCTTTTTGACTTAGTCTATTTTGTCTGATATTATTATAGCTACCCTAGGTCTTTTTTGGTTACTGTTCGCATGGAATAACTTTTTTCAGCCTTTCACATTTAACCTGTTTGGGTATCTGGGTCTAAAGTGAGTATCTTGTAAAGATCATATAGTTGGATCATGCTTTTTTATCCATTCTGCCTATCTGTGTCACCATTGGGGAGTCTAATCTGTTACTACTTAGTGTTATTACTGCAACGTCTATACTTACTTCAGCCATTTGGCCTTTGTTTTTAAAATGTCCTATCTTTTTGTCACTTTTCCTTTATTGCAACCTCCATTGCTGTGTAGTTGTTTTTTTTTGTGATGTATCACACTGGTCCCTTTTTTAAAATGTCTGTTTCAGTATATATTTTTAATGGTTCTTTGTGTTTACTCTGGGGTTTATATTACACAACCTACATCTATGACCTACTAATTCAAAAAGATGACAACTTAGCTTCAATTGCATACATGCTTCCTGCTCCCATATCTGTTTCCCCTTTTTGTTGTTTTTGTCCCAGTTTCCCACTTTATGTTTTGCTCTTCCATTATCAGGAAATATGTCTTTTCCTTGTTCAATTGTATTGAATTAGAGTAGCATTGTATATTGAGGATACAATACTATTGGGTTTGCATTTACCCTTTTAGTTATCTTACTGATAATCTTCATTTCTTCATACTACTCAAAGCCACTCTCTCCCATCTTTTCCTTTCATTTCTTCTTATAGCTGAATAGTATTCCATTGTATGTGTATACCACATTTTGTTTATCCATTCATAGGTTGATGGACACTTAGTCTCTTTCCATATTTCAGCAATAGTTAACAATGCCACCACGAACATTTGTGTGCAAATGTCAGTTCATGTCTTTGCATTCATTTCTTCTGAATATATATTCCTAGTAATGGAATTGCCATTGATTATGGAATTAAAAAGTGGAAATAGAAACACAAAGACAAGTCTCATCTTTAGTAATCCTTTCATCGCAGTGTTCAATATTTTAAAAAACTTACATATTGCCTTATTGTTCCATCATAACAATATATCTGTGAAACATAGTGGCACCTAAAAGCAGTCATTGCCTTCTTTTGTGCCTTTTTGGGCATCTACTATGTCATGCCTCATTGAGGTCCTCAGTGAGGTTGACATCTGAACAGTCCAAAGTCAATGCAGTGAAGACTTCTCTCCATATCACTCTCTCCTCTCATACTATTCCTCTCCTCCAATTTATTCTTACTTATTTTCTTTCTTTTAAGGCAACCTATGTTATACTTCCCTTATACCTCCCTGTTATTTATTATATTGTTTTTACTTCCACTTTTGGGCTCTGTTGGGGATTGAATTGAATCAAGTCCCTTTTGTTAAGGCATGATCCACGTGTTCTAACACCTGGCCCTGTGGGTGGGAACTGATTTTTAAACGGAACCTTTGAAGATGCTATTATTAGTTAGGGTATGCCCAAACTGAATGAGGGTGGGTCTTAGTCCAATATGGCTAAAGTCCTTATAAGCAAAGGAAATTGGACATGGAAGAAAGTCATGGGGTGGAGCTGGAAACTGGAAGTCAATGGAATCCAGAAGAAAAAGGAGAGAAAATCCCCATGTAATGGGACAGTTAAGGAACTCAAGGATTGCTGGCCAGCCAGAATGCTACCCACCCTAGGAGGAAGCAGGTCTTCTAGACTCTGAAACCATGAGCCAATAAATTCCTGCATTAAGCAAACCCAATATGTGGTATTTGGGAAACTAAGACATGCTCTCATTTAAAAATTGTCCCTAAAGCCTACCACTGCCAGACAGATCAATCTGATTATATACAATGCTAGAACTATGCTTTTTAAAAGGTTTGACTTCATTTTAACCCTGTGGAAAATAAATGGAGACTGAAAGGGGGAGATATTCCTTATTTATAGTGGCTTCACTCAAGAAAATAAAAACCATTATTAATTTGGAAAGTTGGGTCTTAAAGAGAAAAATACATGCAGCACCTTATTATAAAAGGGTAATTTGCTATTGGTATTATCCATAGGCAGCTGAAACATGAGTTAGGCATGTCTTTGCAAATCTGTTTTAATAAAATTGATAACACTTCACATAATCATATTTTTATTTTTGTATTTGTTGAGCCTAATAATGCTTTATCCCTTTTACTTTTATTACTTCATTTTAGTCCCCTCTGCTTTGCTCTCATTAAAGTGCATTAGTTGCTATGGAAATAATGGTGTAAGAGATGCACTGGTAACCACAGTAATAAATGAGGCATGATTTAGATAGAGATGAAGACTGGAGTATAAGATATGAAATAATTAAGGAAATGATTTCTATACATTCCTTTTGTAAATGAGGTGGATATTCTACTTGGAGGAATATCCAATAACCAAATTTAAATTAGACCTTTATTATATAGAACTTCTATTACCAAGGGGTATCTGTGAATGTTTTATGATTTATTATGCAATCTCATTTTGATGCAACTTTTTCATTGTAACACTCCCCACTATCTTTTCTTTTGATATTCTGAAAAAATTATGTTTTGGGCTAATTTTACATTTTTCACTCAAGAAAACGCTGAATTCTTGCAAGAAAAAGAGATCTGCATGGATTTTACAACGTAGACAGTGTTAGCTTCATGTACTGTACATAGATATCATCATAGTCGAGCAGTTGTGGTTAACAATTTAATGGCGAATTCAGGGGAAACAATCTAATCTAGGTAATGTTGAAGCAGGGAGAGTTAAAATGAATAGTCAGAATCAGACAGTTCTTCTCCATGGGCAAAACTCAACTTCCCACCCCATTGTTTACCTCCCTGCCCTGCTGAGAAGGGACAGTTCAGAGAGATGCAAGCCATGGCCCCACCACATGTGCCTCCCTGCCCCTTCCACCATAGCTGCCGTGACATGTAATGCACACAGCAACCAAGGGCACTTACCGTCATCACTGAGAGTGGAAATGCATGGGCACTTTTTCACACCTGAGCCACACCACTTCCCATCCATGCACTCACGCGGAGAACTGTACACCCTAATGAGCATTAGGAAGCTCAAAATGGTGGATTTTTTCACTTGTGCTAAATTTCCCCAAGGTTGTGTTCCATTCCTATCACCTGTTTATACCCCTATCACTTTGCCTGTCACATGGGTGGATTTTTCTTCTAAACATTTCTAGCACAGCAACATCTCTTGTTGTACAGACACATTTGTCAGGGGTTAAGAATGCTTTCCAGAGAAGGTACCCAAGAACACAGGGCAGTTTTGGTAACCTATGATTGTCAGAGGAAGAAGTGAGACTGAAGGATGCTTTGAAGAACGAGCAGTCTATAATTTCTGAATAAAACAAAGGCAGTTTCAGAAGTAAGTAAATGAGTGATCAGAAAGAGTTCAGGGTACAAGAATTGGGTAAGAGACAATGTTATACAAAAGCAGGTGAGAGGAGAGTGGACGTAGCTCAGTGATTGAGTGCATGCCTCTCAGGTAGGAGGCTCTGGGTTCTATCCCCAGTACCTCCTAAAAAAAAAAAAAAAAAAAAACAGGTAAGAAAATCTCAGATTAATAGCAGCTGATATAGAGGTTTCAGCATTTAAAAGTCTCTACTATTGACAAAAAGTTAGGAGAGATGGGAAATGTTTGCAGTTAACAAGATAAAACAGGAGAACATTGAGCTGTGGATGTGTTCAGAAGAGAAAAGTTCAATAGTCAGTAAGGTGGGTAGAATGTGGGTTACTGGAAACTGAGTTAATGTAAGTTTTGTCTGAAAGAAACACTCTCAATAGGTCATAATGCCCTTCCTGATATATAGATCGTACACCTTAAGCTTTAAAATGTGGTCTCCGTCCTTTGTGTTAAAAGGGGCATGTCTTTTATTGAATTTATTAAATTCTATTTATGCATTTCCATTAGAATCTCTATACACCAAAACACCTTAGTTTCATATCTCTATTTAAACGTCTGATAAGTTCTTTTCCAAGCTTGAACTTTTTGTGAATTTCTAGAACATTAGATTATGAACTGATTTCACCACAGGCCAATCATGCAGTGAAATTTCATTAAAAGTTATGCAGTCATGACAACAGATGGCCAGTTATATCTGGTTACCAGCTACTTTCATGACCAAATTCTTCAACAGCCAGAGGTAGCTGTGGACACGTCACATCTGTTGGTCCATGTAACTTGTAGGTTGTGTCTGTGTGTGTGAGAGCAGGTGGCTCATTCTAATTTGGAGTTTTGATAGTGGAGACAGAACAGCCTCAAAGCTGAGCAGGTCTTTCTAAAACCAAAGATCCTGCTGATGAAAATCTCTATTCTAGTTCCCTTTGAGGAGAATGATATGACTTCTAGTTGCTTAAATCAGATCATTAAATGCTTGGGCTACACTTGGTGACCACCTCCCCAAATGAGGAGATGAGTTCTTCTAGCAGATTCTACCCAACCTGAGCTGCGGGGAATTTCACTTTACTGATGGTGTTAGTTTCCATGTTCTTTAAAGAGCCTATTCAATGTCATTTCTAACAATTTCCTAGGAAATCCTTAAGTACTTCAGCAGCATATGGAAGCAGCCTGCTGTAGTGGGAAGAATGGTACATTTGGAGTTAGACTCAAGGCCCATTTTTGTCTAGTACGAGACTCCTCGCTGTGGCCAAGCCTGTTCTTTCCTGAGCTGTCATGTTCTTCTCAGCTTCACGTGCTGATTCCTGCTCTACCCCCCTCACAAGAATGAGGAGTGATCACACTTTGCAAATGCATGCCTTTTATGAATTGCTTAGAAGTATTTTGCATAATAATTCATTGATTCTTTCAATCTTTTTTTCAATCTTTTTTTTCAATCTTTCTTTTACTATACTCCAGTTTTTCTGTTCTAGTTCTTCATTTAGTCCCTTCAAAAGCCCCCTACCCAACTCAATTCCTCTAACAAAATATGTAATAACATTTCCTAACGTGGTCCATTTGTATGTATTGTTTTTTTAGAAAAATGAGTCGCATGGTCAAACATACCTGCGAAAGCCTGGATTAAACAAAGCCAGGAAGGGCCTTTTGTTAAGGGCTCCTCTGAGTCTCTAGCACGCTGATGTCCTCGTAAACCTCCAGCAATGAATATACGAGGCAGCAGACGGCATCCTGCCAAACGTTCCCTAGTTTAGTTGCTCATGGAGACCTCTTGCTCCCCAAGATCTTCTCACAGCCACACACCCCTAAGGAGGAGCCCTCTTTGGGAAGCACTGCTCTCTGCTGCGCTCCCCAGCCTTACCTGCATCATAGCAAATGTCCGAAGTGGGTAATAGCACCTGTACACAGCACACTGGGGCGAGTGGAGGAGGTTGCCTGAGCCTAGAGGAGCGGCTGGGTGCTCCAGCAGCCCCAGTTCCTGCCCAGCCTCCCAAAGAACAGAGGGGATCACTGTCTGGGCATGCCTACACCCCCCTCACAGCTCCTCAGTTTGCACAGGCAGCCAGCTGGGCGGCTCTGCTCTGTAATCCTCTTTCCCTATTTCGGATACAGTCCCAGCTTGTTACCTGAGGCAGTGTGTGATGGTATCATTTCCTCCTGAATTCTAGCCATCGCCACCTGAGCTCGGGGACATAGCACAACTGCATCGAGGAAGGGAAATCTCAGACCAGCTCAGCCAGGTCGACCACTACCACCTTCTGCTGCATTTTTTTGCAGACTGTGTTCCCATCTGTCCTTAGGTAGAATAGGCTTCTGAAGAGCACAACCCAGGGGATCTCCCATCCACCATGCTGGAGCAGGACCCGGGAGCACCTGCATCCGGTAACTCAGCAATGCTCTCCCCAGTCCACCTGAGCACACACTGTCTGGCACAGGCTGTGAGGCTTGGCCCACATACGTATACTATTTCCTCCCAAAAGACAAACCCCAGCAGATTTCAGGCAGTGAGAGCCCAGGTGGTCTCCATGGAGATGATTTATGCTCAGGCCTCCTTGGAGACAATGACATGTGCAACAGACTTCAGATTCATTTTACTGCCTACATTTTGAAGTGATTCTCCTTTTCACACTGAGCCATGCCCAGAATTCATAAGTTAAAATTTAATTATTTCTGACCATTTTTCCCATGGCATAAAAAATGATGAGATAATCCAAAGGGGAAAGAGAGGCCTAAATGGTAAGAAAAGAAACCATAATGTTCTAGAATTATGTTAAAAATATCCTGAAAGAAGTTATGAGGCTGAGGTAAGGCGTTGGGGCACATATGTGTTATATTTTGGGAACAAGTTTGTCCTCCGGTGGATGGGGTCCTCCTTAAATTTAATATTTAATTCAGTTTAGTCTTGGTGGGGACTGGCTTTAAGAACATATGAAACCCTAGTTCTGGCTCATCAATGCTGACCTACCACCAGCATCGTGGGCAGGACAACGACTTCCTGGCTAAGGACATCAAGCTGTCCCTGGGGCTTGCAATAGTTAATGTCAGGAGTCCGCGTGGCCAGATTACGTTATCCAGCCGTTTTTCGAATGCTGGCCTAGCTGTTGGTGTTGGGGAGTTGGCATCTGCAACCAGGTGCCTTTAAGTAAAGGAGATTCGCCCCAGCAGTGCGGATGGGCCCCTTCCCGTAGGTTGGGGGTTTTAAGAGCAAGCGTTTCAGAATCCGAAGCCTCTGCCGGATAGCTGTAAACTGGCACAACGGTTCTGGAAATAAATCTGGCAGTATTTAGTGAAATTAACTATTCATACCCCATTACCCTGTGACCACATTGTAAGACTTCCGACGCAGGTGGGTAAAGAGACATGTAACAGCCTTAAAAAAAGAATGTAAGGGAGTGAAAGGGAGAGTGTAAGCATGAGCACGTGTGTCAGCATTATAAAGCGAGAGAGAGTGAAGAATAGAGAGATCCAGAGAGAGCCAGAGAGGAGACCGAGACGGGGGTGGGGGGGAGAGAGGGATTGGCAGAGACCCTCAGCTGGGTGCAGACCCTGAGTCTCTGCATTCCCAAGCGGCATGGTCACTTTCCTGTCTTTGGGTTTCATGACAATTCTGACAGAATGCCATCATGGTCAAGACCACTAACTGGCTCTGTTACTTGAACACGAGTACTCATTAAAGAACCAGCCTATTAACGCTGTGCTGATAACCAGGGTGATTAACCAGAGCGAGGCGAGAGTTCCCTCTGGTAGCGATTAGGACAGGGGTATTTACTTACTAGGTAGGGAGTAGAAAGAAGCATGGTTTGTAATAAACTGGATGTGTGCCTTGCTACACGTGGTGCCTAAGGGCTACGCAGCCAGAAAAACATGTTTTAAACTTAATCCATTCCTGTGGGTAGAAACCCTTGTCAATACGACCTTTTGATGAGGTCACTTCAGTTAAGATGTGGCCCAACTAAATCAAAATCGGTCTTTTTGTTTTTTTTTTAAGATTTATTTTATTTATTTCTCCCCACCCCCTCATTGTTTGCACTCATTGTGTCTGTTCATTGAGTGCTAGTCTTCCTTTTAGGAGGCACTAGGAACTGAACCCAGGATCTCCCAGGTGGTAGGAATGGGTCTTAATTATATTACTAGAGACTTTCTAGAGAAGGCAATAGAGAAGAAAGACACAGAGGAGTAGCCGGAAGCTGGGTCAACAGGACCCAGAAGAAAAAGAAGATGTCACCAGGTGCATTGCCATCTGATGGATAACCAAGGACCAAGGATCTCCAGAGCCACCCTCAGAATACCGCAGTCCTCAGGGAGAAAGCATTGCCTTGCTAGTGCATTGACTTTGCATTTCTCTTAGCCTCAAATTGTGAGCCAATAAATTCCCATTGTTTGAGAAAAAAAAAAAAAATAGAAAAGAATCAGAAGCAATTCTGCCTCCAGGCTGTACCCTCCACACCTCTCTGTCCTCTCCTATGCAGAGGAAGGCTAAAAAGACTTCAACATCATTCCTCCCAGAATTTCCAGGCTCTGCCTGCTCTGTGGAATTAGGACTTGCTAGTTCCCACAGTTGTGTGAGCCAATTCCTTAATAAATCTCCTCCTATGCATATATCCTGTTCGTTCTGTTTCTCTGGAAAACGCTGACTAATGCATGGCTGAACTATCCCATTTGTCTTAATAAGCAGACACCTACCAGGTCCTCACGGTGACGTCCCCAGAGCTCCATCGGGGAGGAAAAAGAGCTGACTCACGGAGGGGCTAATAGTCCAAGGAGGTGGCAAGCAAACTGCTGTGCTTGCCTGAACCAGGAGCCCCATCTCCTTTTCATGAGAATGGAGTTCCTCCAGCTCACACACATCCACAGGAGGGCTGTGGATATTCCTCACTATAAATCACGCTGTGGCACTTTAGGACAAAAAGAGGCAGGTGGTGGAGGGGCAGCTGTGGAGCTATAGTCTTGGGCTCTCCCCTTGTTGGATCAGTACAATTCAGCACTTTTTTTTTCATGAGAAAAGTTGTGAATTAACAAAACAATCATGCATACTGTACAGAACTCCCACACATCACCCCACCACCAGCACCCTATGTTGTTGTGACACATCTGTTACGACTGATGAAAGAACATCATCTTAATATGATGCTGTCTATAGCCTGTAGCTTATACTTGGTGTATTTTCACACTGGCCATCCTATTATTAACCCCATGTATGAGTGTTGTATATTTGTTACAGCTCATGAGAGAACGTTCTCATATTTGTACCCTTAGCCACAGTCCACCATGCTCCACTGGGTTCACTGTGTCATACAGTCTCCTGCCTTGAAAATCTGTCCACACTCGGGCTCACAGTTTCATCTCAGTCCAGTTTAGAATGTTCTCATTCCTCCAAAAGGAAGAGTCCCATACCCCTTATGGCCCCGTTGTTGACATTTAGCATCGATATTGCTGTTAACTATAGCCTATAAGTTAGAATCGTCTTCCCGTGTAGCGCCATATTCTCAGCACCTTGTAATGGAGGAACATTCTTACATTTGTGCTGTTAGCCACAATCCTCATCCACCATCTAAACAGTCCCTAGACTATCCTCTAACCCTCTTTCAATTGACTTTAACCTCCCTAGATTACCCCTTTCAGTCACATTCACATTTACAAACCAGCAGTGTTGTTTATACTCATTATAATGTGTTAGCATCAACTCTCTCTACTTCCACACATTTACAACCAACCTTATTAACCATTCCACATGCATTCGGCACCCGCTCCCACTCAGCACAGAGTTTTGAGTAACTTCTGAAGACCGGTGTGTGTCTAATGACACACAGAGTGGCTGGCCTTTGCCTGCCAAGGGATCATAGACTAATGAAATAAACAAATGTGACCAACAGCTCTGGGATGGCTGCTATTTAGACACAGTCCTAGGAGTTGATGGTGCTCAGAGAAAAGAGCAACCGATTTTGTCTGGCAGGAAGGTTGGGGGTGGCATGGGTGGGGCCTGATAAAAGAAGAAGGAAGAGGGAAGACCTTGTAGAAAAGATGACCTCTGAACAGCCCACAGAGACCAAGTTTACATTCCTCCATCCCAGGAGGCTTGGGAGGTCACGGCAGGAACTGAACTCAGCTTGAGCAAGCCCCAGCAGCCAGTGTGTTGGCTTAAGAATACGAGCATTTGGATGCTTGAACTCTGGGTTATACTTTGGATGTCAAGTTATTCTACTTTAAAGGCAAGTATTTAGTAGTCTGTCTCTTGGACTGGACTATGAGACCCCAGAGAGCAGGTTGTTTCAATCATCATTGACTGGAACATAAAACATATTCAAATTTGTTGAATGAAAATGGAATAATGAATAAATGAATGTCAATACAAGTAATGAAAAATAGAAAAATTTTCTTGTGATTTTAAAATGCTCCATCAGTGTCTTTAGATCAGGGACACAGAGTTCTGGATTTTTTTTCTTATAAAGTCAGTTATTTAAAATATGGAAAAATGGCCTCATGAGCTCTGGATAGGTCCAGGTAGTTGCTTCCCCAATGTTTCTTTTTCTTTCTTACTTTTACAGGAAATAGAGCAAAAGAATATGCTCACTCTAAAACTACCCTTCTGGTTGAAATCCTATTCAAGGAACTGAAATTATTTTGACAGTATATTGATGTACAGTGACATATATACATTCATACACATGTGCATACATACGTGGAAAACCTACGCTGCAGCTCTCACAGATTAGAGTTTTGCAATTATGTGCAGACATCAACCTAACAAAGACCCAAAGAGTATCGAGAATCCATTGCTATTTATATCACCTTTCTCTTTCATTTTCTCTAGTGAATCAGTTACCTGGGGGTAAGGTTTTAACCTTTTAATTAGCTGAATTACTCAAAATTCTGACACATCAACCACATATGAATAAAGAAATGATTTAATTGTTGGACTGAACAAAAATAAAATGAAGACATTTTTTTTCAGTGAATATAAAACAGCCCAGTTTCATAGTATGCAGCTCGAATAAAAATTAACATTTTGTGTGTAGTCCTTACGAAGGCATGGGGAGTTGATCTGTGGGGATGCAGCCGGGAGGCTTGCAAGCTGCTGATGAGAATCTTTAGGCTGTTTTCTTTTTATGAGTCTACTGGAACAGTCATTGCTAGGAACAGAAGACAGGGGACCCCAACTTTCAAAAAGCTTTAAAATTTTTTTTAATTCTGTCAATAAAATGACCATAGTTCAATGAATACAAAGATAAAATATGGATCCTTGAAAAATCCCAGTAACAAAATTTCTGAATTTAAACATATTTCACAGATAGCTTTTATGATATTGTGGGGAAATGGGAGAAATTATAGTTTTAAGAACAAAAGTAAAAGTTAGAACTGTTAGAAAAGAAGGAAGAGAGGAAAGAAGGAAGGAAGGAGGGAGGGGAGAAAGGAAAAAAAGAGGGGAGGAAAGAAGGGTGGAATGGAGGGCAGAGAAATTAAGTAAGGAGAGAAGGAAGGAAGGGAGGGAAGGATGGAGGAAGGGAAAAAAGAAAGAAGGGAGGAAAGAAAGGGGGAGGGAGGGCAGGAGAAATTAAAAAAGGAAGGAAGGAAAGATAAAGGAAAGGGAAGAAGGATGGGAGGGAGGGAAGGAGAGAGGAAAAGAAAGGGTGGAAAAGAGCAAAAGTGCAAGAAAGATAAGATAAAAAATAACAATTCCAAAGTAATAGAAAGGAAGAATATAATTCTGTGATTCTCATGGTTACTGAAGTGTAAATCCAACAGGATGCTCCACATCTGCCTAGAAGCCATACTTATGGCCCCCTTAAGGCTCTTAGCAGAAACTGTGCATATGTTTCTAGACTGATGATGGACACTGAAGAGAGGTGGGAACAACAGCAGCAATTACCGATGGGAAAACGTCAATATTAGGAACAGTAAATAAAACTAAGATTCTTACGCAGGCTTGCCTGATTTTCTAACACATGTTCTTACCCATTTAAAAAATGGTTAATAGTTTAGATTAGACACCCTGTGAAGTAAAGGCTTTGGGCAATGCTTTTCAAATTGTGGAACTTGAAACATCCGCATCTGACAACATGGAATGTTTCTGGAAATGCAGATGCTGGGCCTGATAGACCCAATGACTCAGCACTGATGAGAACAGAGCCCAGGAGTCTGCATTTTTACAAGCTCTGTAGTTGATTCCTGAGCACGCTAAAGCTTGGGAACCCCCAGCTTAACCAGATCTGAGCAATGACTGAAGAAGTCACCGAGAACTCAGCACACTGGAGGTGACTGTGGTGCCTGAGACGGCGGTGTGGGGGCAGGCCAACTTAGCCCCGCTGTCAATGGCTGCTGAGGCGGCGCCTGCTTGAATCTGAATCTATAATGTCAACAGTTTTTAATTGTTTCCCTTTATGATGAAACGCATTGACGCTATGCCTCAGGGTTTCCTCCACTTGGGCTATTTCCTAACTCTGGACCTGCACTTGATGCCAGTAACCCAGAATCACCATCTTTTCAGGATCCATGAACATTTTATGTAGTCACTTGAGCAGAAGATTTCTGGATGTAGCAGAAATAGATGCAACTAATTATTGAAGTTAATCTTGATAATTTCATTCCAATTATACTTGTTTGGGGACTTATGTGTAATTATTCCATTAAATTGTATGCTAAATATAGTAGTCAGCTCAAAATGATTGCATAAGGGCACCATGAAGGCATTTTAGACACCAGGAAGTGAAACCTACAAATCTTATAATAGAATATTATTAATCTATTCTTTAGAGTCCACAGACAACTTTGAAGACCTTGAATTTTGTATAATGTTATTTACATTGAGTGTGTGTTCAGTGGAGGCGTGCTTTAATTAAAACTATGTACTTTAGACTACAAACTTTCTAAGGTGTTACTCTTGGTTTCCCGTTTAAAGTACAATGATTTATAGTCATGGGACACTGAATGAATAGTTCCAATCTATTCAGGTATAGAGAGACTGAAAGAGTGAGAAATGTGGGAGAAGGGTGAGGCAAAAGTAGATTTGGTCTATGTGGTAACTTTAATACATATCTTAAATATATAATTCTACAGTTCACATAAAAGAAGTAAGTCCCAAGAAGAGGAATATGTCCCATTAAGTAAAAGTAGGATCATGAAGTTAGAGTGAGAAGCTTCAGGGCTCTGTCTCCCTACAGAAACTTTTAACAACCAGCAATAACTGGCAGAAAGCAGTTAAAAGACTGCAGGCACAGGACAAGCATCAAATCAAGAAAAAGGTTACTTAAAAGCAGTAAGCTCTCATCATGCCCTGGCTGGCCACCCCCCCATCTCTCACTGGTTTAGAAGAGAGGTGGCTTGTGCCCCAAGTATGGATCTATGGTCCCGATTTTGAAGGGGCTGCGTGTATGTCTGGCCCAATCTGTCTGGTGGTGGCCTGAGGGACTTGCTCTACCAAAACTTGTCCTGTGTGTGTGTTCACAGAGCTCTCCTACCGAATGCTTTGAGAGAGCAGTCAAGTGGCTGCCTGAGGCAAGGGATTGCTGGCTGGAAAACATACAGAGTAGTGTCCAGGACCATGAGGAACTGCTTCCCAAGGAAATGGGGATGATGGAACTTACAGCCAAATGCACATGTTTAAGACAAGACACATTCATACAAAGAACCAGGTAGGTCCCTACACTTTTTCCTGGAGCTATTCTCTAAACTCACTATATGAATAAGCTCTGAAGGAGAACAGTCAAGCACAGGTCAATCTGCAAAAACTGGGCTAGGTATTTTCTTTTTTTTTTTTTAATTGTTACTCCTGGTATTCAAGGAAAGTTCTGTATAACACTAGTTGCATACAAGCTTTAGGAACAGATATCTCAGAGTGCAGATTCCAGTGATAACACATTAAAATACTAAAAGGTCCAGTTTTCAACAAAAGATTACAAAACATAAAAGAAACAGGAAGTGCTGGTCCAGACAAAGGAGGAGACTAAAGCTATTGAAACCACCAATGGGGAGGATCAGGCATGGGATAATCCAGACAAAGAATTTAAAAAAATGGTTCTAAACATGCAGAGAGTTAATGGAATACATGGACAAAGAACTAAATGAATAAAGAAAGTGAGAGATTTGGGAAGCAGATGTGGCTCAAGTGATTGGGTTCCCATGTACCATATGAGAGGTCCAGGTTTCTATTCCTGGGCCCTCCTGATAAAAAGCAAGCTGGCCCGAGCAGAGAGCTGGCCCATGCAGGAGTGCTGGCCCACACAGGAGTGCTGGCCCCTGTGGAAAGCTGGCACAGCAAGATGACACAACAAAAAGAGACACAGAAAACAGACAATGAGAGATGCAGCAGATCAAGCTGCTGAGGTGGTGCAAGAGATTGAGCAGCATCTTTCCACTCTGGAAGGTCCCAGGATCGGTTCCTGGTGCTGCATGGGGAGAAGACAAACAGACACAGAGGAACACACAGCAAATAGACACAGAGAGCAGACAGTGAATGCAAAAAACAATGGGGGGGGAGGAAGGAAGGAAGGAAGGAAGGAAGGAAGGAAGGAAGGAAGGAAGGAAGGAAGGAAGGAAGGGAGGGAGGGAGGGAGGGAGGGAGGGAGGGAGGGAGGGAGGGAGG
>JAKSZT010053833.1:2925361-3042806 GCA_026826555.1 Tolypeutes matacus
AGGGAGGGAGGGAGGGAGGGAGGGAGGGAGGGAGGGAGGGAGGGAGGAAGGAAAGGAAATGAACACAAAGAATATATCAATAAATAGATGAAAATTATGAAAAGGAGGCAAACAGAGGTGAAGATGACAATAACAGAAATGTAAAATCCCTAGAAGGGTTAAACAGCAGATTGTAGATGGCAGAAGAAAGAACCAGTGAACTTGAAGATAAACAATTGAAATCATCCAGTCTGAAGAGCAGAAAGAAAAAAGAATGAAGAAAAGTGAGCAGGGCTGGGGAACCTATGGGACACTGTCAAGTGTACCAACATACATACTGTGGGAGTCCTAGTAGGAGAAGAAAGAGAGAATATTCAAAGAAATAATGGTTGAAAATTCCAAATGTGATGAAAGACAAGAATATATAAATCCAAGATGCTCAATGAATTCCAAACAGAATAAACTCAAAGAAATCTGCACTACAACATGTTATCATCAAACTGTCAAATGCCGGAGATATGAGAATTCTGAAAAGTTATGTAAGAGAGAAGCAATGTGTCACATGCAAAGGAGCCTCAACAAGATCAAGTGCTGATATCTCATCGGAAGCCATGGAGTCAAGAAAGCAGTGGGAAGGTATATTTAAAATGCTGAAAGCAAAAAAAAAAAAGTTGCCAACCAAGAATTCTATATCTGGCAAAACTGTCTTTTCAAAATGAGGGAGACTTTCCCAGATAAACAAAAGCTGAGAGATTTTTTTTCTCATTTTTTCTTGACAGACAGACAGACATATAGAATGATTTGGGAAAAGTGGAAAAATGGGGTTTGCATTATTTTTACAATTGTCCTGTAAGTTTGAAATTATTTCAAATTATAAGTTAAGATAAAGTAAATGAACTTGTATACCTCTAGAACAGCTCTACTGTCCAAAAGAACTTTCTGTGATGAGGATATATTCTTTTGTGTATGCTGTCCAATATGGCAACCTGTAGCCGCATGTGGCTGTTGAACAATTGAAATGTGGCTAGTGCAACTGAGGCAGTGAATTTTAAATGTCATTTTATTTAAATTTAAAATTATTTAAATTTAAATTGGACAGTGACACACTAGAAGGTACACTAGTCAAAGTAGACTGGTCTGGATATATAAGATATCCCTAAATTACTAACATGCTACATTTCAAAAAATTATGTGCGGTTAATTTAGAAGTTGAAAGGAATGTAATGGTTTTCTAAGCCAATTTCCGCAAAAGAAAATTTAACATTGTATAGATTAAATATAGTGTAATCTTACTTAATAACAGGGTCGAAAGTAATTTTCACCTTTTGGAAATTGGAAAAATTGGGCAAATTTCAAGCTCTTTCATGATTATCATATTTAGGACACAAGACTTGAGTAACTGTACACTTTGGTTCATTGTGGGTTCCTCCTAAAGAGTCTAGATGTCCTCACTGTCATTAATTTTACTAAGAAATTAATCCTGAGGCAGGAAATGGTGAAGAAACACATGTCCCATAAAATGTCTTCTCTTTTGGGCTGGGGGTCATTTTGGAGCTCGTCACTTAGAGATGTCTAGAATGCTTCCTGTCTTAGTGGATGAGCTATCCGTAGCTGTGGGGCAGCAGACAAGAAATGTAGTGAGGGGACACTCATGAAGAAATCCTGCAGCTGACCCGGGCCGTGTGATCCTCGTAAGTTTACATATTGTACATTTATCCTACTGTGTCTTTACTTGTGGGGGAGCCTAAAGACAAACTACTGCCTCATCCCAATTTTGCTGTGAGGAACGTGAAGAGGAGTAATAGAATGAGCCAAAGTTGTCTTCTGTGTAGGGGCCCTGTCGGCTGTTTACTTCTTCACAGAAACCTGGGTTTGTTAGAGAAACCCACCTCTGGGTGCCAACTCCAATGCTTGCACATTCCATTGTTTTCAAAATAGCCCCAACAAGCAATTGTTAGCCATTTGGAGTTAATCTGCTTTGCATACCCCATGAAACGTCACCCAGCCCCATCCAGCATCTCTTCTCAGTGGATTAGATAAGTCCCACCCCACACCTATAGGACCCCAGCTGCTTCGATACTTCCATGCTCTCTGGCTCGGAGACTCCCTGCTGTGCTGACTGTGCCACTTGGACTCATAAGCCCCACTCTTCTCCTCCTTTCCCCTCTCCCCTGGAGTTTGGGAGCTTTCCCCTTGCCCTGCTTCTCTCTGGGGGCTCCCAGGAACCACTGGCTTCTGGAAGTTTTCCTGCTGTGAGGGCTTTCCCCTCACATGCAGACCTGTCAATGCAGCAGACCCCAGGAAATAACTTGCGTGCTACTGCCATCTAGTGATCCGACTGTTTTCTTGTGTCAACATGAAAATCATTGAATTCAACTTCACTGCAGATAGATCCCTGCTTGTGTGTGAAGTGGGTACAAAGGAAAATAGGTTTCCTTCTTTTGAAATCAGAGATGGTAGGGGTGTATCCAGGTGGTCATTGGAGAAATAAGGATATCACAGGAGTCACTAGCAGCTGAGACAAAGGTGTGGAGAAGATTTATGCAAAAATGCCTTTCTTCTATGCTCCAGACATTTTGATAAGATGTTATAATGTAATCTGAATGTTAGTAGCAATTAAAAAGAGGAGGCCTTAGTCAGGATGGAATAGGCTCTGCTGCAGTAACAAATAAACCCTGTAATTTTATGGCATAATAGAGACATATTCAATGAATTGTTCATGTAAAACCCAATGTTGGTCAGTGTGGACTCTCCTCTACATTTTGACTCTTGGGGTCTGGGCTTCTTCCATCTTGTGTTTCTGCCAAACATTTAAGAGGGAAATGTCTCTTATAAGCTCTTCCAGGACTTGGAAAAACAGGGAACCTGTCCTACCTCTTTTTATTAAGCCATCTTAATCTTGATACCAAGCCCAGCAAGGAAAATAAAGAAAAGTTATAAGCCACCCCCTAATCAAAATTTCTAATCAAAACACTAGCAAAATGAAACAAGAAATACACAGAAACACTAATATATCTTGATCAAATGGGATTTTTTTTTCTTGGAATGGAAGTCTGGTTTAAAATATGAAAGTATTTCTTTGTAATTCACATTAAGAGAAGAAAAGAAGAAATATCATGGGATCTACTTAATAGATGCAGAAAAACATTTGATAAAATTTAATAGCCTTTCTTGGAAAATGGGAATAGAAAGAAACAGAATAGGAATTAATTTGTAAAGTATATCTACAAAAAGCCTTAATGTTAAAATATTGAAAGTTTTCTCCTCAATGCCAGAAAGAGATAAGGTTGTTCATCAACATTATATCTATTCATATTATATTAAGAGTCCATTAAAACTAGGCAAGAAAAATAAAAAAATACAAGGAATGAAAATGAAGGAAAAAACTCTCAGTTTTGTAGAAGACATGATTAGATATGTAGAAAATCAAAACAATTCTACAGATAAGTGATGAGAAGTAATTGACTTTGGCAATATTTCTACATACAAAGTCAATATAAAAAATCAATTGCAGTTCTAAATTCCAGCAACAAACAGAAAAAATAAAAACTAAAATTCCTGCCATTAAAAATCTAGTACTTAATAATAAAGATAACAAAAGATATGTAAAACATTACAGAGAAAATTATAAAAATCATTGAAATAAATTAGAGACCTAACTAAAGTTAGAAGTATCCACTGATTAGGAGAATTGTTACTTAAATGTGTCAATTCTCTCCAAATTGATCCATAAATTCAATAAACTCCAATAAAAATTTCAGCAGTTATTTTAAAAATATGAATAAATGATTCTAAAATTTATATGTAAATATAAAAGGCCAAGAATAGTCAAGAAAAATGTTGAAGAAGGAGAAAAACTTTTGAGGGCAGTCTATTAGATATTAATTTTTATAACATTACATAATTAAAACAGCATGACCTTAGCAAAAGAACAGATATTTAGAGCAATCCAGCAGGCTAGAACAGATCTGCACACACATGAGCACTTAGTGTGTGTCAAATGGTGGCTCTGCACAGCAGTGGGGGAAATGACAGTATTTTAAAAAATTATGTGGGGGAAAATGGAACTTGACCTGTATCTTTATCATACCAAAAAATATCAATTGCAAGTGGATTGTTAATCTAAATGTAAAAAACAAAAATTTAAAAAGTTTTTGGACAATTGTACAGAAGAAAATTTCATGGTCTTGGTAGTAGGGAAAGTTTCTTAAATAGAACAGAAAGAAACATGACCACAAAATAAAGTATCGTAGATTGGGCTATATCAAAATGACAAATTTCTGTTCATCCAAAGACCCTGATCATCAAAAGGCAAGACTGGGATGAGTGAAGGTATTTGTAGCATATAATAGGCATATCCAGAATATATACGAAACCCCCAAAAGTCAGTAAGAAATGGACTGGTGGCACAATGGAATAATAGGTCAAAGTTTTATACAAGCACTTCACAAATGGCCAAGAAACATAGGAAAAGATGCTCAACCTCATTAGTCACCAGGGAAATCCATTTTAAAACAACAAGGAAATATCACTACACCCTAAATGGATGCTTAATTTTTTTTTAATGAAAAAGAAATCAAGTGTTAGGGATATTGCTGGTGGAAGTGCAAATCACTTTAATGACTTATTTTGGTATATATTCTGAAGGTGAACATGCACATTCCCTATACTCAGTAATTTCAATTCTAGTTATATATCCAGTAGAAATGTATACATATGTACAAAATTCCTGGCTGGGACTGTTCATAGCATCATAATTAAGAATAATTAAATAGGTCTTATTTACAATGGGTTCACACCCACAGGAATGAATTAAGATTATGAACATGTTTTTTTTTTTCCTGGGGTATATAATTCAATCTACCACACACCCCAACAACACGTAGATTCACTCTTCAAAGTTTTGGGGATTTAGTGACTCCAGACAAGAAATCTCTTTCAAATAGTGCTGACTGTTAAGCTAACACAGGAGAGACAGTGGCCACATGTGACAGAGACTATAAATTGTACAGATTTCATTCAGAAAAGTCACTAAAAACAAACAATAACTTTAACAAGAGCAGCAAAAATAAATTCTAGTGGGAGAGAAGAATATTATTTCAGCAATTGCCACATTATAATAATGAAAATATTTAGTTTTCTACAAAAAATTGAGATATGCAAAGAAACAAGAAAGCATGGCCCATATACAGGGGAAAAATGATCAATGGAAACTGTCCCTATGAAAGTTCAGAGGACATATTAGACCAAGATATTGAATAAGCTATTTTAAACATATTCAAAGAGCTAAAGAAAGCCATGTCTATAGAACTGAAAGAAAACTTGAGAACATTGTCTCATCAAATAGACAATAGCAATCAGAAATTAAATGATAAAAAATAGTTAATTCTGGAATTGAAAGTACAAAAACTGAAATGAAAAATTCACTAGAGGGCCTCAACAACAGATTTGAGCTGGTAGAAGAATGAATCAATAAACTTGAATATATGTCAATTGAGAGTATCCATTCTGAGGAACAGAAAGAAAAAGGAATGAAGTAAATCGAAGGGAACCTTAGAGATCTGTAGGACACGAGAGTGTCAGAAGGAGAGAAGAAGGAAAAAGTGGGAGAAATAATATTTGAAGAAATAATGGTCTAAAATTTCCCATATTTGATGAAAAACATTAATTTACACATTCAAAGAGCCCAACAAACTTCAAAAGGATAAATGAAAAGAGATCCTCACACAGACACATAACAATCAAAATGTCAAAAGAACATCAAATTGAGAATCTTGAAAGAAGCAAAAAGTGACTCATCACACACAAGGGACCCTCAATAAGCTTACCAGCTGATTTCTCATCAGAAACCATGGAGGCCAGATGGCCATGGAATGACATATTTAAGTTCTTACCAAACAAAACAAACAAAAAACTATCAACCTAGAATTTTATATCTGACAAAACTATCCTTCAAAAATGGAGATATCAAGGCATTCCCAGATGAAGAAAAACTGAGAGTTTGTCACTAGCAGACCTAAACTACAAGAAATACTAAAGGTTGTCTTTCATGATGAAATGTAAAGACACTAGACAATAACTCAAACCCATACACAAAAAATAAAAAGCACTTTTAAAGGTAACTTCATGCATATATAAAAAAGATTATAAATGTACTATTAGTTTGTAACACTTTTTTCCCTATATGATTTAAAAGAAAAGTTTAGGCATCAATAACTATAAATCTATTTTGAGGGACACACAATATAGTGATTCAATTTGTGACAAAACAACATAAGAGAAAGGGAAGGGCTATATAGGAACATTTTGCTTATTTATCCAAATTATATTATTATTAAGATGTCAATTGTATCCTCCAGGGCAACCACTAAGAAAACAACTAAAAAATACACAGGAAAAAATGATGAGGGAATTTAAATGGTGCAGCAGAAGATATCTACTTACCACAAAAGGAGGCAGGAATGAAGGAATAGAGGAATAAAGAACACATAAGACATATAGAAAACAAATAGCAAAATGGCAGACATAAACCCTACATTCTCAATAAATACATTGTATGTAAATGGATTAAATTTTCAAATTAAAAGGCAGATACTGACCTAATATTAAAAGATGAAATGTGTTTTTAAAAAATGATCCAACTCTATATGCCTATAATAGACACATTTTCCATTCAAAGACACAAATATGTTGAATCTAAAAGGATAGAAAAAGATATACCATGTAAACAGTTAAAAGAAATAAAAAGAGCTGTAGACAAAATGACTTTAAAACAATATTTGTTACAAAAGGCAAAAAAGGGCATTACATAGTGATAAAATAATGAACACATCAAGAAGATAAAGCAATTATAGGCATGCACAAACTTAACAACATAATTCCAAAATACAACATAATTTCCAAAAAGTGTCAAAATTGAAGGGAAAAAAATAATTCTAAAATGATAATTGGAGTCCTCAATATACAACTACCAATAATGGATCAAACAACTAGATCTAAGGTCCACAAGGAAACAGAAGACTTGAGCAATATTATAAACCAACTAGAGCTTACAGACATCTATATGTAGAACATTCTATCCAATAGAAATAGTACATACATTCTTCTGAACTGCATATGGGGCAGTCACCAGGATAGACCATATGCTAGGCCTTAAAACAAATGTCAATAAATGTTAAATGAATGAAATCATAGGAAGTATGCATTCTGACAACAATGGAATGAATTAAAAATCAGTAACAAAAGAAAAAAAGTGAAATCCACAAATACATGAAAATTAAACAACTCATTCATAAATTACCAATGAAGTAAAGAATAAATCATAAGGAAAATTATGAAAGAGCTTGAGATTAATTAAAATTAAATATAGCATACCAAAAATGTGGACTATAGCTAAAGCAGTGCTCAGAGGAAAACTCATAGCTTTAAACAGCTACATTTAAAAGCAGAAAGATTTCACATCAATAATTAAATGTTAAGAGAAAAAGAAGACAACACTAAATCTAAAACACTGTGAAGGAGAAATGAATGAAATAGAGAATATCAAAATAATGAAGAAGGTCAATGAAATAAAAATTGCTTATTTGAAAAGATCATTGACAAAATTTTAGCTAGACAAAGTGAAAAAGAGACTCAAATTATTGAGATCAGAAATGTAAGTAGGACATTACTACCAACATTACAGAACTAAAAAGGAGTATAAGACAATAATATAAATAACTGTATACCAACAAATTAAATAATCTATATGAAATGGACAAATTCCTAGAATGATCCAAGCTACTGAAACTGACTAAAGGGAAAAAAAAAAAAAGAAATTTGAACAGACTTATAACACGTTCAAAATTTTGAATTAATAATAAAAACACTCCTAACAAAGAAAAGCCCAGGGCTAGATGCTTCAATGGTGAATTCTACCAAATGCTTAAATAATAAATAACTTCAAATTCTTCACAATCTATTCCAAAAACAACAATAACAACAAAAAAAAAAAAATAGAAGAGGGAACACTTCCCAACTCAACACCATTACCTCAAACCAAAACCAGACAAAGACATCAAAAGAAAAGAAACAATGGAGCAATTTACTTTATGAATATAGATGCTAAAATAAACAAAAAAAAATATTAAACTGAGTTCATCAGCATACGAAAAGGATTATATACCATGAACACCTAGTTTTGGCCGTCATTGTTTTGCATGCTTCCTCACCTGCCCAGGCACCCTTCACTGACACTGGATGGAAGGTGTGCTTCCTTGTTGCTTCTGGGTGGGAGTGGGAGTCCCAGCTGCCCAGCAGGCCTTGCTGATACCCCTCTGGCTGGAATGTGTAGGAGTGATGACCCCTGTGGCCTGCTCTAACACCACAGAAGGAAGCGTGTTCTCTGGTCGCATTAACTTTGGATGGTGATAAAAATCTCTGGCACTACCCCACCTGGTAAGAGGAGGGATATTTCATGTCTCTGTGATTCTGGAATTCCAGGCTCCATATGTGGTCTGCACTGACTCTATGAGGAGGGGGTGCTCATGACTCCCCATTGAGGATGAAAGTCCCTGCTCCCTGCTCAGCTCCCCTGACACCAATCCCAGCAGGGGCACTGGGCGCCTCATTGACGACTGGGGAGAGTGAAACTTAGACGGCTCCACTGGCTTTTGCTGGCATGGGTGGATGTGGTCGCCACAGTGTTTTCTGCGTGTTTGCCTGGAGTAGAGCAATTATTGTCTAGAAGTTTTCTGCCTCCCCTAGGCTTCTCTTCTCCTGTTCTTTGGCTAAAGAAAGGAGGCTTTTCTTGGGACTTTCAGGCTTGCCAGCTTCTTCAGCAGCTAGTCTGGAAAATATGAGGCAAAAGGAAACTCAGAGAACTCACTGCCATGTCATTCCTGGGGTGTGCAGGTCACTAGCCAGTGCTCCCTTTCCCAGCTGCCTTTTAGGGTCTTCTTATGTTTGTTTTACACTTAACATGCAGGGCTTTTAGTGTAAGAGGAATAGGGAATCATACATATACTCCATTCTCCCAGAAGTGGTGTATATTTTAAAGTATAAATTTTTAAAAGGATAACATGGAGTTCTTATGGGCTAGATAAGGCTCTGAACATTTTACATATAATATTTTGAACTCATAATAACCTGTTGACGCAGATATTTTTTATTAACTTAGTTTTCTAGTGGAGAAAACTCAGTCCTCGGGAAGTTGAGTAAATAACTGAATAATGGATTAGCCCAGCAGAATAGGTTAATCAAACCTTGCATATTACAAAGAAAGGAGGAGCCCTTGACGTTACTGGGAGGTAACTTCTAAGTCCTCAGGTTATCCTGATTGATAAGAGTATTTTGCATGCCTGAAGCCCTAGACCCTGCTGTATAAGCTCGCCCTCTGGGGGGCCAGGGATTGACTAGCTGGCCAGTCACATGGGGTCTTCATGCCTACTTGACTGATCCCCCCCCAAATTCCTAGATACATCATTTTTGGGAGGACTAAGCACTGCTATGTGACGTCTCTGGGAGAGGACTGCCACACGCTTATGCCTGGTTTCTCCTGGTCTTTGCCCCCTGCACCTTTTTCCTTTGCTGATTCTAACCTGGAATCTCTCACTGCAGTAAACGGTAATTGTGAGAACAGCAGCTTTTTCTGAGTCCCATGACTCTGTCTAGTGAATCATGGGACCTGAAGATGGTCTTGGGAAGCCTCGAAACACTAACCCATAGTGGGAAACAGACCTTTCTCTAGAGCTCATGCTTCTACCAAGGCTCTCTGATGACAAGGACAAAGGGTCAGTCCTTGTATGAGCAAATGTTCCATTACTTCTCTCAGACGTTAATATGATGCATGACAGGCCTAAATCGTTAGCTTCATAAAAGCAGGTCCTTTTCTTTCACAGTGATTTCCCAAGCCCTCATTGTTCTTTCTAGCAGATATACCTTTTCGGTGGAAAGATTAAAAACTGGAGATTTCCCCTACATTTGGAAGAAATAAGGCAAACCCAAACAACATTATTGTTTATGAGTTTAAGAGAGGAAGACTTTAACAATATCGCAACGAGAATGCGTTAAAGCACCAGGACAAAGCTCAGGTTTGTAGCCTGTGACAGAGAGGAGTATTGCGTTTCAGCATTAAACCAATTCTCCACGCCATAGAGCTCAAAATTATGTTAGAAACAGACCAGAAGACAGTTCATTACCACAGTTATTTGGACACTTAAATGCATTATCAAATCTTACATTTAAGAAAGCTTTTAGAGTCCAAAAACATCATGATTATACATAATTTAAAAATTACTACTCATATATCCTAAGCCTGATAAAGTTTATAAAGTGGTAGTTGATGGGACTTGCCATTTGGGCCTTGGAAACATCTTTTTTTTTACCACCAGTCTTCATTTAAGAGCAGCTGTCACTCATCCCACCTCCATATCCAATGCCCCGGAGCTCAAGAATCCGTGACATTTATAGGCACAGCTCTGCTTCTTTCCTGTGTTTCTAGCATCAGAGTACAGACCAAAGAGGGTGCTGATCCGTGCCTTAAAACTTCAGTCTGACTCTCCGCTTTCCCTGCAGGCTTCTCTAGGGACTGTGCTCTTCTCAGACATCAAGTACAGAAGGACTGTTGGGATATTAAAATTAATTAATATAATTTTATAATTAACTTTCATAATATTAAGCCCTTAATTATCCTGTAAGTAGCAATTTCGGGGCTCTTGGTTCTTCTGCTGCCACCTCCGTGACTTATCTGTGGAAATTAACATTTTAACATGAAGTTCTGCTACTTTATTGAGAATCCACGGCCAGGGAGGTAATTGGGAATTGAATTTCATCAAGGGAAAAGTGAGGGAGTGGGATTTTATCTTGAAAGCTTGGAACTGTGATTTTTATTCCGGTCCCTTACGAGGCCTGCTTGAACGACATTGTCCAAGCCAGCATTCCATCATTGCTCCTGAATTTTGATCCTAAATACAGTTTTTCTTTACACAATTTGCAGTTTACAGAACTCGACGTTGCTGTTGAAGCTGTGGGCACTGTGCCCCTGGTTTCATTCACTGATACTTGGATGGTACCTGGTGTCAGGAGTGTCAGAACCTCTGCGCCTTTCATTTACCCACTCTCAGCTGAGGGTGGAGGAAGGCGTGCCCAGCTCCCGATTCCCAATAATGAACAGGAGTGCTCGGTTTGAGTCTTAGGGGTGGGCTTGCCAGCTGAGAGCACATCCCCTCGTTGGTCCCACCCATGGGGATGACTGGGGACACATGTGTCTCATTCTGGGGTGCAGTTGGAAAAGTCTGCCTGTACTCTGATTTTAGACAACTTCCTCTATTCTGATGTTTTCCTGTGAAAAGACAGCATTTTGATTATCTGCTTGAGGTCTTTTGCTTTGTCAGTTGGTTCAGAAACTGAGTGGATGAGGACAGCCTGGATGCCAAGGCCAGTTCTTCCCACAGGTCAATCAGACTTGGAATGTGTCCATTCCTGCAATGAGGCCACACACCCAAATTCCATAGCAAAAGACTGAATTTCGGTTTATGCAATAGTATATGATATTTAGCAATAATGATTAATAATAATAAATTATCTTATTTCAGAATCTAAAAGTTACTGAAAAGTATATTGATCTCCTTTATTTTTGTGACACATATCTTGTTTCTAGTAATACTCTAAAGTTCCGGAAGGCAGTAATAGTGCCCTATCCCTCTTTACATCCTCTCCAGATCCTAACATGATGCCTCAACCATAGCAGGCATCTGTTCAATGCTGGAGATGATTTCCAATTTAGGGTAATGGGAGATTTATTAATAAATGAAATCATACTGGAATATAGTTCTTCTATGTCCCAATATGCAAACTGGCTCCCCTGGAGCCAAGAAATCTCATGCCAAAAGATGAACATTTACTGTTATCATATCACATTTCCCAAGAGAATTGTTTTCAGACATCCTCCAGGTAATTCACTCACTTCCTCAACAACTGAGTCATCATAGAAATATTAGCTATAGTCTAGCAAAGACTCGACAGTGCAATAGTGAAAGCCTGGCTCTACAATACACAGCGCCCTCCTCCTGTCCACAGTAGACCCCTGGCAATCAAAGGCCAGCCAGTGGGAGTCTCACATCAACTTACTATTTGCTTTGTTATGTCTTATTCTAATTCCTTCTAATTATTAGGTTGAGCAATGTAAAATTGCCCATTTTTGAGAGTTTGTTTCCTATGCCACAAGATGATGCATTGCATCTGCAGAAATAGTTATTTTCTTGGAAAGTTTTAGTTAAGCCAAAATCTCACATGCCGTTGTCCCTCTTTCCACTAAGTTAAGATGTGTGATCACTGGTTCAGATCAGCAATTCCCGTCTAGTCTGCTTCCTAATTTTTGGTACGTCTCTGGCTGGCCCATGATCCACCTTGTGTCAAGCCTTCCCTGTTTATGCAGATAGAGATAAACAACTGAACTCTAGACTGCATTTACTCCACAGGCAAAAAAGCAAAGCTGTTACAGAGAATTACACAGCCGTAATCCACACAGCTAAGTAAACCTAAAACAGGAAGCAGTCAATAAAAACATGCTAGGGGTTAGCTCAGTCTGTGCTTGTTGCAAAGTCTTAAGCTCAGTCTGTATCTTCAGTGCTAATACCTGTATCTCAGAAGCAAATTAAAGCTGAATCTTACTTTGACAAATGAAGTGTAAATAGAAGAGCAATTAGTATTTGTATTATGTGGTTTTTTTTGCTAGTTTTCCAATCATTGATCAAATAAGCATTTATCAGCACTACATAAAGAATTAAAAATACAAACATGAAAAATGTGTAACCTTGCTCTGAAACAGATACAAGAACAACAATAAAAGTAGTAAAAATACAATGTGATAAGGTTGATAGAAGTATACTTCCATGCAGCATTAAAGAAGCACAGGTAGTGAGCTTTATTGCCATGTATAACAAAGAGAGCTAGAACTTTTCGTCAATATTAATATTAATGATACATAGTTCAACTATTTCCAGTTTACCCTGGGGGATCTTAATTTGAAGATTATTTATAGACAATTATGTTATTCACAAAATGACCTGGTCAAGGTGCCTGGAAAGTGTTACTAGGGTGATGAAAAATTATTGTACTTGTTTCTCTTTGGCAAAACTACTGTTTACTCTGGAACATCAGGAAAAAAGCCCAGTTACTCTTTGGTGCGGTGCCCCCTTGGATTTTGGAAACTACCCTAAATATCTTAAGAATGGTGTGCTGCTCTTTTATAATTTCAAATATGTACTAAGGACAAAAATGGAAATAAAGGGTGATTCTGGCTCCAAAATTTATGCAACAAATTATAAAGAAATCCTTAGTGTGTATTATAAAGCATAAAACTAGAAACATGAAAACAAGAAAAATAAGAAACTTCTCACTTTCCAAACTCCATTCTGATCTAAACCAATCCTCTTTATTTCTATCTCATTCTCTTTCTCCTTTTCTTTCTGAGAATTTGAAGAGGTTAAAGTTACAAGAGTATTATATTAGTAGATGCAATAAATATCTTTAAGTCAAGAAATTATCATAATCTTCAACAGTTATGAGATGTACTGCTAAGGTAATGAAAAGTGTTTGAGAAAGAAATATATTCTATATTAAACATACTTTTTAAAAAATTAACAACACACACTTCTCCCTATAATAACCTCCCACTTTCCTCATTTCTGTAATCAAGGTTTAATTCTAAATGTTGCTTGAATTCATGGACTAACCATTCTTTTGACCGTTGACATTTATAAAGAGCATAACATGCACACTCGCCTTTCCATCTCAAGGGCTTGATGTTTGGAACACTTTACCACATTTAAGGCTGATGGTAATACCTTTGAAGCATATTATGGAATAACAAGGAAATTCTTTATGTTTTTTTTGTCAAACTAAACTCAGTTTAACTTTTTCTTTAATGGTTAACGTTTTCTGAAAGTTAAACAGCTTCTCTTATATGTCACACACTGTGAAGGCTCTGAGATTTCACCAACTTGCAAGCTAGCATGTTAGCCTTTCACAGGTGGAACTGGTGGAAGACACAAAGCTCCTGGATCAGAGATGCAGGATGGTTTATCACTCATGGCAACGGCAGTGGCCTGGCCAGAGAATGAGCATTTTTGGGTCAGTTCCTTGAGCCCCAGCCCCCCAGAGTGATTTAGACAGCCAGGTGATACCTACACAAACAGTAGACTGTTTTACAGGAGAGGAACCCTGACCTTAAAAATCCAAATTATTTGTAATGATCAATAAGCCTGCCCTTTTTTGCTACAGACATCTTCTAAAGCTCATATACATCCTTGAAATGTTCGTTAGGAACAAAGGGCAGTCAGTGCCTTGCTCACAAGACTTGAAAAACCTGAGAAACCCATGGAGAATTGTCCAACAAAATCCTCCTTTTATTTTTAGGCCGTTATAACTTTTGGCAAATTTCTCCATGAATATACCACTTCATCAGCCACTTTAATTAACCTGGCTGACAGAGGCAGGGACAAAATCTGTTCAATTTGTGTCATTTCACATTCAGTTAAGGTTATTACCAAGAGTACTCCAAGTAAAAGAATGATGCTAGCCTACGGTATTGATCTCAGCCATGCTTCCCCAGGGTCCCAGACCAAACCAGATGACGAGTCCATAAACTCGAAGGGATACCCTAGAAAGGCAGGCGGCTTTCTCTTTAAGTTTCTCTATGGACCTTTCCTCCTGACAGAGACAATAGTCCAGGTTCAGCAGGACCTATTAGCAACTGCACACACTCCAGCTGGGCTTGCCAGAAGGAAGTCTAGGAGGCAATTCTATCACCCATAACCCTGGCTAACGAGTTGAGGCTGCCATAAGTGACTTCCAGGAGCAAAGAGGTAGCATTGATCATTACAGTCAAAGTCATGGAGAATTTTCTTCAAACATTATATACAAGACCAACACTTTGGCATAAATGTTCAATACTTGAATGTTGATACTTGAAGACACCGACCTTTTCTAAATAGACTTTGCAATGTCTACTGCCAGTGGTTGGAGTACTGGCATGTGAGAGGCATCTATTTTTTGGTTCCAGTGGGAAATTATTATGACATCTCAAGGAAGACATTTAACCAACAATTAAAGTTATTTACTAACACTTCAAATCAACTCCGTATGGAACTACCGATGAAGATAACTCAAATGTGGTGACAAGCGAGTGAAAACCCATTACCTCAGTGATTGTTTTTACCTGGACAGAGATGCACTTGTCCCACGTTACCTTAACATAAGTCCTTCCCTTGTAGATACACTTCTCAACTTCAGAAATGTTAAAATATAAAAATAAAAGCATGCATCCTAGAATTGGAGGAAATGTGGAATGTGAGATGTTTAGAAGTCCTGGTTTGAAGAAAACAATCGTACTGTACGACTTCAAGGGTAAAAGGAAATTAGAATAATCTCAACCAAATATATTTTCACACCATTTTCTTTTCTCTTCACAACTCTCAGTAAAATTCCTCTTGTTAAAAAATAACATAATGACATTTCAAATAACTGCAGACTAAAAAAATTTTTGAAAAGGTTCAAAATAATTTAAAATTTAAGGCAGTCAAAGATTTTTCTGGATCTATGTGTGAGTTTTCAGTATTATTCATGGCATTCACAATTTCTTCTTACATGATTTTGCCAAAGAACTAAATCTGTTAATAATGAGAAGATTCTGTTCTCCACCAACATAAAAGTTCTAAATGAAGAATAAATGTCTCTCAAGCATCCATAATCCTTGTATTAACGCAAACTATATTCTTTTTAAAGTAAAACAGAAAAAATCATAATGACTAGAAATATAGTTATATTACTATTCAAATAGTATACTTGCATAATGCAGTATGCTTTCTTTGTATAATTCCATTTAAAAAATTAAAGGGGGCTTCTTACTATGAAAAAATACACAGACCTATTTTTTTCTGTTATGTGCAAGCATATATATTATAGAAGCAGAACACCAAACATTTTTCTTTCCTAGAAATTATTACATTTTATTTTCCAACAATACAATTTAATTGCAGTCAGCATTTTTAAAAGCCAATACTCTATTCAATCAGAAGCAACTATAATTATTCTTCCCATATTGGATATCACTAAACCCAAAGTAGTTCCAAGAAGCACATACTGTTTGGAGGAAAAAATATATTTAGAGAAGAAAATTTATACAACTTGACACATGAATACTAAAAGTTAATTCTTTGATTTCTAATTTCTTCTCCTCTTTGAAATGATGATTGAATGTTTTATGAATTGTTCTTTAATAGAAATTACAAAATTTGTACTGTGGCAGGCTGAAAAATGGTCCCCCAAAAGATATTCTTGCCCCAACCCCTGGATCCTATGGATGTTCTTTATATGGCAAAATAAAGGGTCTCTACAGATATGAGTAAGTTAAAGATCTTAGGATGAGGAGCTTATCTTTTTTTTTTCCTGGGTGAACCCGAAATACAATCACGTGTCTTCTTCATAAAAGGGAGGGGGAGGAAGAGGGATATTTTAAGACACACGAAGGAAAAGTCAATGTTAAGATGGAGCCGAGTGATTGAGATTTGAAGACCTTGGCTTTGAAGATTAGAAGACGTGACCACAAACATGGAATGCTGGCAGCTCCCAGGAGCTGGGAGAGACGAGGAACGGGCTCCCTTCTAGAGCTTCTAGAAGGCCCCGTGGCACCAGTTTTGGAATTTTGGCCTCCAGAACCATGAGAAAATAAATTTTTGTCATCTCAAACCACCAAGTTTGTGGTAATTTGTTATAGCAGCTATAGGAAATAATACACATGCCTTGCAAACATTTTAAGAAAGGAATAAAACTTCACAGTAAATTCTGCTTAGAAATTAGGGATATGCTTTTAAAAATGGACACCCTTTTGGTCTCTTTAGTCCTACTCTCTCTTTCTGAGCACTAGAAAGTGCACTCATTTATAGAACAGAGGTTTTGAGTGTGGGGGAAAGCTGTAGAAAGCAGTTGTAAAGGGTCAGTGGCAGGTCTTGGAGAAAGAGCAGCTTGAGAGATTTGGGGGCTTCACTGGCCACTCTCACTGGGGCACTGATATCGCCATTCACGGCTGTTTGCTCAGCTCCTGCTCACAGGAGACACTGGGCGTGGGAAACCACAAGTCCCTGCGCTTGAGCATCACATATTCTGGGAGTCAGATAATAAGTGAATGGCCAAGTCACCATAACTCTTATTATATAGCAGTAAGTGAACTAGTAGAAAGCTCTGAGTGAAGATGGGGGCTATTGTAGGTTGGACATTCATGCCAGAGCCAATATAAGGAGAGCTCAGTGAAGTGTTGAGAGACCTCCCCTATGAGAATACGTGGGAGGGAGATGACAAGAAGTGCAAAGGGCCTGAGGCCGGCATGCGCTTGGCATGTTGAAGGAACGTAGAGGAGTCTAGTATGTCTGGAGCCCACTGACTGAGGGGAAGAGGGCATGGTAGAGACCAAGGGGCAGCCAGGGGCCAGGTCAGGCCGTGTCTTGCCATCCATGGCAGGAGCTTGGCATTATCTTCTGGGAGGGTTAAAGCAGAGGCACAACATGTCCAGGGGATTCTTTAAAATTTTGTTTTATTTTTTTTTAATTAGGGGATTTTTAAAAGCACCTGCTGGTCCCCACATTGGTCTACCAGGTCACGATGGAGAGGCGGCATGCCTGCCCTTTGCCCGTCTCCAGTGCTCTCCGTCCCCCAGTCTCTCCCACAAGGGGGTCGCCTTCCCCTCGCTAGGCTGTTCTCTCTTCTACCGTGATGTGGTGGAAATGAAAGAATAGCTTCCCTTCCATGGCTCGTGCCACCGAATGTGCTACTCCAAGCCTGTATGTTGGATTGAGTCATGTTCCCCACAAAAGCAGGTTCAAGCCCTCTTCTCCAGTCCTGTGGGCAGGACCACATTTGTCAACAGGGTCTTCAAAGACCCTGTTACGATGAGGCCAGCAATGGGAATGGCCTTAGCCTAGCATGTCCAGAGTCATTACAGGACATTCAGACAGAGTTTTAAAACGTCACGGAGGGCAGAGGGGGCCAGCCGTGCGATGGAGGCAGAGCTGGAGTCGTGGAATGCGGCCAAGCCACCGCTGGGGTGCCACCGCCGGGATGCCGTGGCACGCACGACCCCGCTGGCGCCTCGAATCCACTTCAGCCGGCTCGTCTGTGGTATTCCTTGCAGCAGACCTGGCAAACTAAGACAGCCTGCAGGCTCTAAAACACACGCTACTCCAAAGTCTCACAGAGTTCAGATTTTAAGGCAAATAGATCATCCTTTGGCATATGTGCTCTCGAAAGGTGAGAGCAATAGTCAAGATCTGCTCATGCTTGTCTTCTCAGGGACTCTCAGACCTCAAGCCTGACCAGAAAGAAATGCTTCAACTCCTTCATGCCTGCACGTTTTTGTGAGGACTGTGCAGACTTTCTCTAATTTAACAGGAAATTAAGCGATTTTATGATCTTGTGTAGCATTTCTCAAACTCTAATATGCATACAAAACACCTGGACATCTTGTTAGCAAGCAGATTCTGACTCAGGTCTGGGGCAGAGCCTGAAATTCCGAATTTCTAACTTACTTCCCGGGGCTGCTGATGCGGCTTGTCCACCTTTCACATAGCAAGGTTCTGGTCTGGGCAGAGTCCACTTCTACACCAATGGAGATTCTTCCCGAAAGTATAAAGATGGAAAGCTCTAGCCAAAATGAAAGAGTGGCTCTTACCATGATACCGTACGTGTCGTGTCTCTCTCAAGTCTTTCTTCATTATTTCATTCTCTTATCCTCGATTGCACTACTCTACTGTTTCAATTTAGGGGTTTTTGTTTGTTGTTATTTGTTTTGGTTGTTTATCCATATTTTTACAAGGCTGCTCAACTTTTGCTCTTGCCAGCTTTCCCGTGGAAAAATTTGAAATTGTGTATGGAAACCTTTCATTCAGTGTTTAATTGAGATGAGAGTACAGGTGCCATGGCTAAGATGACCAGTGGCCTATAATGCTGACCATAAATAACTGGGAAATGTTCCAAGTGTTTGTGCTCTAATCCTGTGCATACTATATCTAGTATATAAATATATACCATAGAATATTCAGGTTTTATTTCAATTCACAAAGTTGTAAGTTAGATATTTTGCCTTAGTTGAGCTGATCATTAGTAAGAGGAATTATGTTTGAATCCTATGGATTTTAATTTCTTGAATAATGATATTTTATTCAAGAAGGACTTTTTAGCTGATATATCTGTTGAGCTCTTGCATGTTTTTCTTGATTAAAACACGTGTGTTCCCAGGAGACTGGCTTAACTCTTCTTGAACCCTGGGGGATTTAAGGCCACACGGCAAAGAGGATGTAGGTGGACAGGGAGTGGGCATTTCCCTGCAGCAGGTACCCAGCAGGCCACCCACTTTAAGAATCTCCTTGGTGTGTTCTCTCCATCCCACGGGGGTGGATGGAGCTCTACCTTAGAAGAAGCTCCTTGCCAGGAGACATCCTGTCTCATTTGTGGGCTCTTTGGGATCTGCAGGACATCAGTTAAAGGTGACTGCTGAAATCAGGCCTCCTTGAATTTAACCTGGTGAAAAACAGGGAACCAAACACACGCTCCATGTGCCCTGCCTCGTTCGCTCAGCCACGACCCGTCACCTGCACTCATGGGCCAGCCTTGCAGGCCTTTGCTCGTGAACACAGGAGTAGCCGAGCAGGAGGAGGGCAGGGCAGCTGGGGAGAGGAGGCGGCTGCCCTCTCTACAGGGCTGTGCTTACTCCTCGTTCCCACCTCTGACTTTTGTCCTGCTCCTTCAGTTCCCATAGGGCCCGGGGCCCTTGACTGCAAGCAGGCAGGACTCTGTGGGAAAACAGCAGATTGGGAAGGAAAAAGGCCCAGATTTCATTTTCAGCCCTTATTTGGTTTAAATCACTTCTGCTATACGAGTCAGATAATGGGCCAAAAACCTTGTAAAGCATGGAGCTTTATACCCTTTTAAGCAATCAATATACAGCTTAATCTGTTTCCTTAATCATCTGTATTTTAGGTTGAACTAAACTCATTTTAGCCTTCAGAAATGGCAGTTTCACGTGGCTCAACCGGACAGTCAGGGTAGCTCTGGCCACTGTGACCGACAAACCTGGACCGTGGTGGGTTCGTGGGGCCAGCCCCATGGCCATGTGGCCAGTGTAATCGCCCAGGGCCCCACACCCAGGAGACGATCACACGTTTGGGGGTTAATGCTTACGGTCACCATCTTGAAACTGGTAACGATGGATCTTTAACTTGTGTTTCGTAAGGGAAGTCGGAAGGGACAGTGGAGCACGGGTCTCTCCTTCTTAGCGAAGTCTGAGAGGGGCTTGGAAACTCGGTTCGCATGTGGTCCCACTCACATCCCCCTCGCCTCCCCAGGATGGGTCCTCGATGGCTGTCTTCCTCCCGCTGCCCAATGACAGATGCCGCCCTTTGACCCTGGCAGAGACCTGGGACCAGGAGTGGGAAGCGCCCTGGGCACCTGTGAGGGGCTGTACTCTCTCCATGAGGGTCTCTGGGACCAAGGGACTGTAACATTAAATTACAAATAGAAAACCACAGAGAGAGACTGTGGATGAAAGGAAAATGATTTTGTCATGGTTTTCAAATAAGGTATCCCACATTATAATTTTGCTCTGCAATAATTACCTCACTGGCCCTGGGTGAATGACAGTAGTGGTTTATTTCTTACTCAAGCAACAACTTCACGTTGTTGGGTCTCTAGGCCCTCTCCAGGCCTCTGTCGTCTTGTGGCTCTGCCCTTCCCAGGGCTTTGTATCACACTCATTCAGTTCCCAGAGTGGGAGAGAACATAGAAGATGATGTGAGGGAGGGTTTGTGGATTTGCCTGGAATGGATACCCACCCCTTCCTCTAGCGGCCACTGCCTAGAGCTAATCAACGCCGCCACACAGGTCTCACGAAGCCTGGGATGTGGTCCATGCGTGTCACAGGCAGCAGGGGAGGCATTGGAGGAGGGGTCCACCAGCTTCCACACCACCCACCCCAGAGTAGCTTCCTCTGCTCCTATCATGTGACCCTTGCTTTCTGCCCATTGTAGCACTTCCTATTATTTTTGCTCATTTCTTTGTTAGTCTTTACCCCACTAGAATGCAAATTGGATGAGCCCAAACCTTGCCCAGTGCCTCGGATGGACTTCAAGCCCCATGCCCTCAGCAGAAATTTGGGAACTAGAGGCTGCTGACTCAATAAGTGGGCTCCACAGCCCGCGTGACTTCCCACACTGACCCCCTTTCTCTGCTCTCCCACACAGATTTAGCACACATCGTCTGAACTTTGATCCTGTGTACATAACTGAAGTTGATCTCTGTGGGCTACCCCAGCCCTATAGTCCTCAATCCTGTCTTCCTTTTTAGACCTGGCTGTTGCTTCCCTGAACCAAAGTCCCCTCGTCTCCCCACTGACCCCCACCTCTGTTCCAGTAAGATGCTGGTATCCAGAGGGAATGGCAGATTCATCAAATGATGGTTCTGATGGTAGAGCTTAAGATACAGGGGGGACTAGTTTGTGGGTATTTTATCTGTTTTTACAAAGATTCAGGCTTTTATGACTTACTGATAAAAGACTGTGCCCATAAAATTGGTCATTATCCTAAATATCTCAATTTTGAGGAAAAAATACAGAAACTACCACTGTGAAATGGTTTCTTTGACAAAGGTTTAAAGTTATTGTGCGGTATTTTTGAAAGCAACCTCAAATCAAACATTTGCTTGGGAGGTGCCGTTTGCTGGAGCATAAACTCTCAGATAAGTGCCAATACAGGAGAATGCAGTTCAGATTTCCAGCAGGAAAACGTGCTTCCTGATGGTCATCATGAAGTTGAAAGCTAAATGTTGGTAAAGAGAGATCCATTTTAAACGTGCATTGAGTGTCCACCTAAAAATGATGTTCAGTCCCTTTCTGGGATCAGACAAAATCATTGTAAATGGGTAAGTATTCTTAACTAATGGAAAATGGTTAATGCCAACCAGTATCCTTTTCTAACACATTCCCCCCACCATTTCTGCCTGCATAATAAGTAAACATACAAACTAAATAAATATGCATGCACACACAGTTGCATAGTTTGGATGTGCTTGTGATAACTATATGCCAAAGCATGGCAAACCTACCAGGACATGTAAGCGGGCACCATCCCTTTCATCTGCTGCAGAAATGCAGTCTCAAGAACCGAGTGTTTCTTTTTCTTCCTTGTTCCAAGACTAACAGGACCCACGCTGGGAGCTCATGATATCAGGTAGGGCTTAGCTCAGCAATGTGATGATTTCAGTCTGTGCCTCAGAAATAAGTCTATAGACTGATTTATTCAAAAGCAAAGTGGAGTAACGATAGGGAGGGGGGTATGTGGGAACACATATGTTTAACATGATTTTTCTGTAAACCTACTTCTCTAATTTAAAAATTTGACAAAAGGAAATGGAGTAGGATGATTAAAACTCTTTTTTTAATTTCTCTTTATTTAACTTAATCTCACAGTCCAATTACCAGATGTCCTCCCTTCTTCAGTACTTGTGGGGCACATCATCAGTGCTTTCCAAGATCCCCCTGTGACCCACAGACCATCTTGAAGTTAAAGGTGTCCATGTGTCTTGCTTTAGCCAAGGACAGATGTGGAACTTTTGAATAGAAGCATTTTTGTGCCAAGACACAATTCTGCTCTCCCTTTTCCTCCATGGCAAACTCTGCACCCTCATTATAAGTCATTGAAAGGCATTATAAGCTGACAAAGCCTCTGTCAGCCTTCCCCACTAGAACCACTGACCTCTATTGGACATGAGGCATACTTAAGAGATAAATGCTTGTTGTTTAAACCCACTGAGATTTGGGTGCAGTTGGTTACAATAGCATTATCGAATCTACCCTTAAGTTGCGGAAATTGGCACATGGAAGAGGGGTATGACTGTAACAAAAAGGTAATGGGTGCAGCACTCACATGACATTTAGGTTGCAGACAGTGAGGATGCCAATGTGAACAATTTGAAACAGGGTTCTCTTTACTATGCAGGGCAAAATATTTGTTAAAATTCTCACAGGCAATAACTTAGGAGGAAGACCATGTACCTCATGAACTTATAGCTCTATAAGTTGATTAAACATAACACTAGTAGTGTTGACTGCCATCAGTTTTGTTTGATAAGGTATTACAAGATAAAGGGGAGCTTAGAAAAGAATTGACCTTTTTTTTAAAAAACAGAAAAAAAAAAAAAAAAAAGAGAATATAGCAAAAACTTAGGGCCTCGCAAAGTGGACACTAACTTTCTTAACTCCAAACAGTGAAAGATAAAATAGACAACGTCTTTCCAATGCCCAGTAAAATCTTTCAACCACTTAAAATGTTTCAGGGAAAGGTTCAGAATTAGAGTATGCCACCTAGTTGGTTTTTTCAACTGGATTAAATTCAAGGTAACTGGTAAAGTGTAACCATTGTTGCTCTCCCAACCCAAGCTAAATGGGCTCTGGATCCCTGCCACTGTACAGTGAGACTGAACTTGGAGGCAAGAAACCAAGGTATACCAGTTCTGGAGTCCATCCCTAAAAGAATGTGGGCGTGGCTACTGGCACACATTGCTCAACTAGACTCAAGAAGATAAGAAACTGGCCGCATTTTTTATCTTGTTTTGCTTACAGAGAAACCTGGAGGCTGAGATTGTTCTAGATGTTAGAGGACCCTTGAACAACTAACCCTCTAGGCAGGATATGGCAGTAGACAACCTTTCCTCCCCCATGGAGAGTAATCCCTAGCATCTTCTTCAGATGTGGTTGAGGAAGACAATGGAATAAGTAGGTGCCCCAAGCTGGAGCCAGGAAACATGGAGAAGAGACCCCTCTGAAAAGGGGAATTGGGAGTTCTTCCCAAGGAGAGGTGTCATGAAACAGTCCCTTTCCAAAATCAGGGCATCCATGCAATGTTTGCCCAGTGGGATTTCAGAATTTCTCAAGACCAGAAACTGAGTGCACCCCGTTCTTCCACTTTCGAAAGGGGAGTGTTGGCTGCAGGCAGCTTGTCCATGTCCCACCATAGTATATTGGGTCTATGGGGATGGAAAACTCTTTTTGTATGTCCCAGGTCTCTGGATGAAAAGGAGCTGTATTCACACTGTAGAATGCACTACCACCACCCACCAGAGCTTGATGATGTGCTAAAAGGGACTTTAGGTGCCTTTGTAGAGAAGGGATGAGTGCCAACTAGTTGTGTGTGGGAAGGAGAGTAGACCAAAGGGCGCACAGTGGTAGATGTGGTAGGTGGCTTTCATGACTGACTCGGCTCTCTTTCGTGTTATTGGACATATGTGTTATGCTCAAAATATTTTTTCATCTATAACTTCATCACCAGACTCTAAGCTTTTGTGTGCTTATTTTCTGTGCACCCCCGTTGCCTCACACCTTCTTTGTGAATCAGGGGTTCCTAGTACTGCAACAAGGACTTACATGTATTATCTCACTGGTTCTTCCCCACAAACTTGTGCTATATGAATTGCTATCTCCACTTTACAAATATAGGAATTGGGGCTCAAAGAGATAAGATCACTTGTCCAGATTCATAGCAGAGTAAAGGAATAAAGCCAAGATTTTCACTCAGGCATGTCTCAGTTTAAAGCTTATAGTTTTAACTTACTCTCTTTCCTGCCCAGTTATTTATTCATTTATGATTCAACATTGTTGAGTAAATGATTGAAGTGTATAAAAATATATTTCAATATATAAAAAAGCATAGAAAGAGCATAGAAAGGGCAGAAGACAACTCCTATGCTGTGAAGCTATAAGAAGGCTACTCTTTGAAAGTAAATGTAAAGAATATTCCCTTTAATACCAATTGCCTCACAGTATGAATTATGTTTAACAGGTCTCTTAGTGCAGGGAGAAGTACAAGATGACCATCTGAACATGGCTTCCTCCTCATGACATCGCCAGGTTCCACCTCTGCCTCTCTGTCCTTGCAGGGTGTTTTTACCTCGAGAGATGCTCTTTGTAGGCAATCAGAATGCCCTCCATCAAGGCATTTAGACATGCAAATGTTTAAATTAAGGCATGTAGGCCATTTACAAAAAGAGGACAACTATTTCTGGTAACAGTTTAAATTTATTGTGATGAGTCAAGGCTAATGCAAGGTGAACTTCTCCCCTTACTGTCATCTGCATGGTGCATTAGCTCATCTGTGTATTAAAAAACGAGCCTCTAGACAGTTTAGTTGACAATTTGGCAAATTGCTCACGTATAACGCAATAGAAGAAAGTTCAGTTTCAACTCAAACAGAGTCCATCTCAACTTTTCATGAATGATTTTTATTTTATTGAAAAACATGTGTCACATGTTTATCCAACAAAATGAGAATGAAAAAAGTTTCCAATAATATATTAATCTCCATTATCATTAGCTAAATTTGTTAATAGCCATAGGTTGTGTGAAGAATGCTTATCTTTTACTAGATGAATTTATTATGTTGTTTGTGGAGAAACAAATACGTTTATCCAAGACATTGACTCATTTTTCTCTTTTCATACTATGTGCTTTATCAATCTTTGCATCTATATGATGAATAAATTCTAAACCCCTTCATCTCTAAGATCCTTGAAACAAAGAATCCTTCCTAAGCTTTTGTATATGAGAATCTGTTAATTAACCAATATATTTTCTATTTAGGACAGCCCATATTTAAACTATTGTTTTTATGAACTTTTACCTTAGGTAATAAATCTCATTTTATTTCTTTTTAGTCATTTTCTCTTTTCAGTTCCATTCTTTCATTCATTTGTTCATTTGTCCATTCGTTCATTTATTTTTTGGTCAAACTTTTATTCAGCATATGATTTGGGGTAGGCACTGTATAGCATTGAGACTATAGTCATACATAACACAGATCTATTTCTGCCATTATGAAAGATTCAATAATATATTTCCTTAAAAAGTGGTTCTGTGGGAAGAGCCTCTATCTACCTTTCTAGGATGTGTTCAATTAAATTCGCCCTCAAGATGTTGCTAAAACAAAGTTGTTTACTTTGGTTCCTGAGTGAGTCAGGGGTCTGCACTCTACCAGCAGCTGGTACAAGGATGTAACTACACAAAACCCTTTGGATGTGAGCCATAGTGAAGGAGGCAAGGTGGGTGGTCTCCACCATTTCCCACCAAACCTTGATCTCAATTTGGCCACAGCCACCTCCCCATCTACTTCTACAGGCCCATATCTGGAAAGGATTTTGAGCCCATTTGTAACCTAAAATCATGTTCCCATGTTTGGAAGAGTGAGGAACAGCTCCACGAGGCTTCCAGACCCACACGTGTACAGAGTGAAGTCCCATTTCTCTTCATTAGTTAAGGCCTTCTGGAAGACAGCAACCACCAGCTTTTCCCTTGTTTATTTGGAATTTTAAGGATGATGATGATGATGATATGATGATATAGATGAAAAATGATTATCAAAATGTCTACCATTATATTCTAGATTTCCTTAAAATATTCAGGGAGAAATGTTCTCAATTCCTCTCCAGATAGAGGAAAGAGAGTGCTGGAGTGAACATGGAGACCATTCTTTTAGGAGGCATGGATGAGGTTGAGAAGGTGTATTTTATCTATATGCACACACAAGCATGAATCCATTGAAACATGTCCATCATGATGTTGTATTACCCGGGAAGATGAACTGGATGTACTATCTAAATTGAACTCAATTTCCATTTGAACCAATAGAACATTCAAGTTAGTGTTCTTTTTATCAACCTACATTAATGCATCCATATCTATTACTACCAGTTCCTGAGTACTTGTCAATATTTTAATCCAGGATATCTCTAGTATCAATCTTGACTTTAATTGACCGAAGCCTGACCATTTTATTGCACTTTTGTGCCCAATGGACAATGGATTTTCAAAGTTCATTCCAATGTTTTTAGCACTTTAAGATTGATTCCATAACTTGGAGAAGCTTGGTGGGCCATTGTAAGGCTCTTGTTCCCAAATACATACCTCTATTTTTTCAGGGGTACCTCCTACCATACCAGTCGACTCTTCATTTCCTAAGCATCCTATATAGTCCTTCACTGTGGTCTTTTGCTTTTCATTCATCTGCCTAGAATCCCCTCCTTTTTGCTTAAAGTGTTATTGTCTAAAATACCCACCAATAATTCCCCACTCCTTCAGAATTAGTCTCTTCCACTCTCAATGGTCAGGAGGCAGAATAGGCACAGTACAATACAAGCTATTACTATTTCTGGCATGAACATGGCATAAAGGAAAGCCCTACTGATACCAGGTTAGGATTCCTTTCGTGTATAAAGGGCATCCAAGTTATCAGATTGTGGTTTGGGTAGCAGGAGTGTGCCTCAGATTGTGGAAGGCTAGAGTCAAAAATCTGGGCAGAATTGAGGATCATAAAAAATAGAATATCTGAATCTGTGAATTAGAGTAAGGTTTGGTTGTGTTTTGGTCAGGCATTTAGGGACATAAGATCTGAAACTGGATGATGAGCTCAAGGTGGGAAGGAAAAGTAGAATGTGAAAAACAATGTTGTAAGATCTCCATTTTACCTGAGATCCAGGGGACAACATAGCAGGTGAGAAATGGAGACCTAAGCAGAGCCATCAGAGGTTTCATCAGGGAGACATCTCATGTCAGGTAAGACAGGGGGAGTGGAAGGATTGGCTTTGAGAGTAGGGTTGCCAGATAAAACATAGGATGCCCAGTTAAATTTGAATTTCAGATAAAAACATATTTTTGTAGTCTAAGTATGTCCAAAATATTAGAAGGGATCTGCTGCCAGAGCAGGGTAGCTTGTAGGACAGGAAGAACTGTTCAGCTAATTCACTCCTGATGGCCAATTCCTTCTTGCAGAGAATACCCTTCTTCTTGTATGTCCCAGGTCCAGCTGGCTGTACCACCATCCAATTGACTCCCACTAAAGCAACTCAAATATTATAGGAATGTTGTTAGCAGCAGATGGGTCTGAACTCTTTGTTGTGGGAGTCTAAATTCTGTGTCCCGGTGAGAGGAAGTATGTATCTCAGCTTAAAGCAGTCTGATCTCATGTTTAAAATTTACTTAAGCAAATTTTTATAATTCTGAATAAAAACCTAAAAATTGATTTGATTATTTTTTGGCCCTGAGTTTTCCATGAATAAATATGAACATATTAATCTGAATAATATGCTGTTCATTCTAATAATAGTTTAGCCTCTTAAACCTGATGTCTCTTTAATCAATGGAAATTGATATAAATGGCTTTTAACTTTATATTGATTTAACACTAAAATTGCCATCTCATCAAAATTATCAGGAGATAAACTTTAAGCTCCTACAGGGAGATACAAGATGAACTTGGGCTCTTGTCCTATAAAACAAGATAGCATTCTTAGACTGGTGAGGACACATCAAATAGACCCAGAAGTCCTATTGTAGTAGATAGGAACACGTTTAATCAACAAGATATGTGGGTTCATAGAACTTAGAAACGAGAAAGCCAGGAAAAAAACTTAAAACTCATGCTATTGGTGTCTCAATTTTGCCTTCCTGTAGGAACTATAGGTGAAGTGACCAAATAGCTCTAGGTGGGGGAGAAAGCTCTTCATTATATGAGAAAGCAAATTATAATGAGAGGAATGAAAAAAAAATGATAGAGGTCTATCATTTAGTTGTGCTAAAACCATGGTGCCTATTGTGGATGGGGAACAGGTGTTTGCATTGTGCCAACATAACTCCATGTAGACTGGCCTCAAGGAACAAGTGGAAAAGCCTAACCGTATGTGGACGGGCTAAACTGCCATGGCCCTAGTTCAATTGTCAGTTTCTCATGACGAACAGCAGTCAACCAGACTCATGCCTTCTGATGTGATGGAGTGGGATGTAGCTGCACTGGGAATGGACTCCAGTCAATAATGTTTTGTGGGAACTTACCCAGTTTTCAGTTTCCTATCAAGTTTGTAGGAGCTACAGGAGCTAGAGGATCAAAATGAAGAAACCTATGATGACGTAACCAGACAAATCCAAAAGGTAGGATATTTTTCCCTGGTTTCCAGATTGTGAATTTTTTTAACAATAAGTTGGAAAATAGAGGGTGTGGTGGGAAGTGGACTGTGCTAAATTAAGAGACGTAATGGGCATCACCACCAACTTCAACGCATAGTCACGGATTTGAATCCTCATTTGGGAAAACTAGCTCGAGAGGATACTTTTTAGGCAATTGAGGAAATTTGATATTACAAAGGATAAAATTTTTGGCATGAAGAGATGGCCATTGATAGCTTCATAATATCATTTACAGTATGGTCTCATTTTAGTAAATCTGTAATGATGTATGTATGCAATGAAAAATATCTGGAGATAAATACTGAGGCTAGACAGTGTTATCTCTAGTTACTGAAAGTATGACACCATCAATGCTTTACTCTCGTTAATCTCTACTTTCTGTTTTTTTAAGGCGTTATGCTTCTTTTGAAATAATAAAAAAGTTATTTTAATTAAGCAATAAAACAAGCATTCCTGATAAATAGGCATATCCATTTTAATAAAATGGAGATTAATTTTTGGATTCACTTCCAGGAATTTTGACTTAGGTTTTTACCTGCAAGCATTCTCTTTAGGGCTTCTGAGTGGCTCAGGTAATGTTTCCCCTCCTTTTGATTTTCCATGATTTTCCATCCTAGCCTGGAAGAAATCTTTTCTAACTCCCTTGAGAAGATTCTATTTTTACTGAACTTTTGATCTTACCAGTAGCAAATATTTGCAAAGAGAAGCCTGTTGCTTCTCTTTACAAATTCAGTCAGATGCTAGATCAAAGAAATTCAGATAAACATCAGAAGGGAAGTCTTGAATTCAAGATAAATTCCTAATTTAAACTTCTAAAGAAGTTTTTGAAGCTTTTCCATGACTAACGTAAAATCTTCAGGAAATACAATAAAAGATGAGCACTGTGGAAATAGTATTAGCACATTACAAATAATATTTGTAAAAGCATTCAAAACTTTAATGAGTTTTATTATCATGTTTAAAGATGAAGGAAAATCTTCCCTCAACACTGAGCTACATCTGCTCCCCAGTGAGAGTTGGGTTTTTGTTTGTTTGTTTGTTTGTTTTTAGGAGGTACCAGGGGTCAAACCTGTGACCTCATACATGGGAAGCAGGCACTCAACCACTTGAGCTACATCCACTCCCATCCCTATTGTATATTGATGCTGCCTAGAGGCAACTGTACGTAGCCAGGCAGTGCTAATGTCTGAAAACTGCTCTATAGCTACTTTTAATTTTTTATGGATCTATTCACCATATTGAGTACTTTTTTTGGTAGCATGTAGACAGCAGTTAAATGTAAACTTGCAGATAAATGATCTTGTAATATAAAGTATTATTACCAAATATAAGTCCATAACCCCTTATGCAAAACTCTTATAGGAGATATGTTTGGGAATCTGAAAATTTTGAACTTATAAAAAGTAATATGTACATATGACCATGTAATATATAGCACCTCCGATGGTGTGTAAAAGAATACTCGTAATCACTTTAATATTTCTGCAGTGAAATACATAGATATTCACAAGTGAGATAAATAGATAAGTAAAGACTACACATAGTTTTCCATTAGTTCAAATGGAAATGAACTTTGGTCAACGAGTTTGGGTGACAAATTTAAAAACTGCTTTAGTTTTTCAGTGCTTTGGGCATTTTGGAACTGCAGATAATTCTAGAATTAAGGAATGGTATCCTTAATCCATAGTCTGTTATAAAGTAAATCCTACTCCTTTTGTTTCGAGCTGGTGAATACAGAACAATTATTTCATAAATGAGACAAAATTGTTTTAGAACATGTTTTAAATATGTGATGCCTTAATAATAAACAGATGCCTCAGACTTGATTATTACTTCTTGAGAAGATTTACAGATATATTGATTAGTGAGAGTTCTGATCAAAGGACTCAAAAGAGCACAGATAATACTGGGTGGTAGAACATGAGGAGGTAATTAATGTAGCTCTCAGTAGGCCTGAGACTCTCAGTAGGCCTGGACAGACCGATATGCCATTTACCATATTATTATATTGCCTCAGACAATGAATTGTTTCCAATATCTTTGAAGAATAAAGTAACTTTCAAAGATCTAATCTGTTGTATAATTGTATTATAAGTAAATATATCATATTGCCTATTATATCTGTATTGAGTATAAAGTTTTGCCATGTGAAACAAATTGATCAACTAACTGAAAACAAAATTATATAAATATTTGACACGTTTAGAGAAACTTAAAGGTGATGTCATATAATTTCCTGATACTGGAAATAAAGAAAGGAACTTCTTATCCCAAGGGCAATCCATGGACAGAGTTAACTTTACATCATGGTTCACTAAGTCCAGGCTTTCCTCTGGACATTGCAGAAAGAATCAAAGACAGGGTAGGACCCAAAGCAGATATGAAAAAATAGAAGAAAGAGGTAAAATCATTAGAGACAGGAAAATTGGAGAAGATGTAAAAGTACCTCCATCCAGGTGGCAGATGAAGTAGCAGGCATTTTTCCTCTTTTTTTTCCCTTCCCCAATCCTCTTTCCCTATCCCAAGTGCAAGCAAGAGCCTGGATGAGGGGGGGGGAGCTGCAGGGTGAACCCCAGGGTCCTTTCTGAGTGGGGTAGCATTCTTGGAAATACATCCTTGGTTCTGTAGAAACAGAAGCAGAGGCTGGGAGCAGGATTTGGTGGGCTCATCTGGCAGGTGCCCTGTGTTTATTCAGGAGCTCAAGGAAGAAGCTGCCCTTAAATCTAAAGCACGTGCCTTTGAGTGAATTGAATTGATCTTTGTATTTTAAACCTTGAAAAACTTAAACAAAGTAGAGTTGCTGAAGAGAAACCCCCTGTTAAAAAAAAATTACTTGGATGGGCAGGAAGCAAATGTCAGAGAATTCCTCAAAACTCTCAAAGAGCAATGTTTTGAGTTTTTTGGTGAATGGCAATGCATTTAAAATGAGGTTTGGAGATCCCTCCTATAACATGCTGTGTTAGGCAGCACAGCTCTCCCACAGAGACGTCCCCCTTCTAATCCCTGAAACCTTAAATGGCGGAAGGGACTTCGCGCATGCGAGTCACTTTAGGATTTTGAGGTGGAGATAGTATCCTGGATTATCCAGGGGGTGCCAATTTAATCACAAGAGTCCTCAAAAGCGAGAAGACCTCCCCTGGGAGTTAGAGGGAGATGGGACAACAGAGGGAGGGTCACAGCGAAGGCATGTTGCTGACTTTGGTTATGGAAGGAGCGGCCAAGAGGCAAGGATTGTGGGAGCCCTTAGAAGCTGTAAAAGGCAGGAGGATATATTCTCCCCGAGAGTCTCCAAAAGAAGCTCAGCCCTGCTGACGCCGTCATTTTAGCCTGAACCCCGTTTTAGGCTTCTCACCTCCAGAGCTGTGAGATAACGAAGGATTGTAGTTTTATCTACTCAGTTTGTGGTACTTTGTTAGAGCAGCAACAGGAAACTAATTCGGGTTCTTCACCATCAGTCCCCTGGATCGTCTGATTATTTCCCAGGGACGGAGCTCATTTCTTTTTTTTTTTTTTTTAAGATTTTATTTATTTATTCATTTATCCCCCCCTTGCTGCTTGTGCTCGCTGGGTCAGCTAACCACGCTGTGCGGGCGGGCTTGCCTTCACCAGGAGGCCCCGGGAACCGAACCCGGGGCCTCCCATATGGTAAACGGTAGCCCTACTGATTGAGCCACAGCCGCTTCCCTGGAGCTCATTTCTTGATAAGGAAATCCTTTCTATTGTCAGACTGCTCTTTCTTTTGTAAATTTCTTGTTCTTCCTTCTCCCCAACCTATGTCCTCGGGCATAATACAAAATAAACATAATTTCTCTTTCCTCAGTGTGGTGCAGTGGAAAGATTGTTGTTGATTTTAGTTAGAAGTGATTATTTTGTGCTAGATTACAAACAGTTTATTTTCAGCAGCTGTTGGCTGGGTAACTGGACAAGTCATTACATTTCCGTTTTCTCTTTTGTAAAGTGAGTTGATATTGGTTAATAGATGAAAACATGTCATAAACTTTCTAGTAGCAATAACTTCTGTGTATATACCTACGAATTTACTATAAATTACAAAAATAATTATTTTTGGTAGTTTTTCCATGCAGCTTTTAAAATACTTGAAGGTAGTTGTGACATAGTCTCCTAATATCCACTTTAGTTTTCAACCCAATACACACAATTTCTAGTCCATTTGCCAACAATGCCTTATTCTTCTATTTAAACATTAGCCAGATTCTTTGAAGGAAAGTTTTCACAGCCTCAGGATGGCAGACAACATAGAACTATATATGTCCATATTTTATTTAGAATATCTAACGAAAGCGTTATCAAAAACGATTGCATCCAGCTATCACCGAAGGCAGGGGCTACCTCACTTACACTGCAACCTGGAGTTGAGGGCAGGGTCTGGCCCTGGGGGTGCTTCAGTGCCAGCTGGTCCCCGCCCCCCCCCCCAGAGGCGGAGGCCACAACCCCCTGGGGGTCCCACCAGCTGTGGTCCCCAAGCCTGTCTCTAGTGCCCCTCAGCGCGATATTCTCTCTCCCTTCTTGACCCTTCTCTTTCCTTTTCTAAAGATCTCAAACATTAGAGTGACAGAGGCTGAGCATGTGAAAATTCGCTGCGGGAGGTTTAAACGTGGCCTCTACTTTTCACATCCTGTCGGCATGAAGGCACCTCCCCTCTCAGCCGTCTGTATCTCCTCCATGTATGCCTGGGAGAGAAGTCAGGGGCTGCTAGGGCATCAGCCCATTGGGAAGCTGGAGGCAGGGACACTGGGGGGCGGGAGGGAATTGAGTAATTATTGTTGGAAGGAAAAAGAAATATTGGGTTCATATTAAGGGGGCTTTACAAGGAATAGGGTGTACATCCCTTAAGGTTCTCCAGGTAAACAGAGAGAGAGACAGAGGGGGAGAGAGAGAGAGAGACAGAGGGAGAGAGAGAAAGAGAGAGAGAGAGACAGAGGGAAAGAGAGAGAGAGAGACAGAGAGAGACAGAGGGAGAGAGAGAGAGAGCTATGCTAAGAAATTGAGGGGTGCTGGCAAGACTGAAATTTGTAGGGCAGGCCAACAGGCTGGAAACTAAGAGAACAGTTGCTATTGTAGCCTGGAGACAGAATTTCCTCTCTGGGAAACCTCAGGTTTGCCCTTCAAGGCCATTCAACTGACGGGATGAGTGTCAATGACAAATCTCCTTTCTGTATGTCACCTGGCTGTAGATGCTAACCACATCTACAAAATACCTTCACAGGATCACTAGGCTAGTGTTTGATTAAATAACTGGGCCATAATAACGGTTCAGCCAAGCTGACACATAAAATTAACTATCACAGGGAGAGAGGGCAAGTATCTTAATAACTTGAATCAGTGATAAGTTTGTTTATCCGAGGCATACAGATAAGACTGTTATAACCCTGGGCTTGTTCAGGAAATGGCTATGAATCGGTAGCTGGGTTAGGACTGCAAAACCCACCAAGCACAGTGCTGGCTCGTTCAGCGCGGGCTCCAAGACTTCCGGCATCCTTGAAGCATGGCAGTGACCTGTAGCATTGCCCTGAGTAGCAGAGTCAGTGGTTCTAAATATGGATAAAAGGGAAAAATGAATAAAGAATAAATCTATTAGGGGGCATTCTCACTCACTGTACAGGCATCAGATATATTCCTTTGTCTTATCATTATCCTTTACTCAGATCCATTATGCCAGAAAGAAAAATTTGTTTACAAAATCAAGTCCAGAAATTAAAACACGATTTTTAAATGTCCCCCTTAAAACCAGGCTAGACCACAGGTAGCTGTGCCCTTAGAGTTATCTTGAAGTCAGTGTCTTCTCCACTTTAATGGCACCAACTTGGATTTCACAGCGAGCCCTAGCATACATGCAGCTGTTTGCACCTACGTTTCCATTCTCCTTTTGTAGATTTAGGAAATAGCAATCATGTAAGCACTTTACAAAAGGCACTGTATTACATATAATGGGAGTTTTAAAGGCATTTAAAGTGTGGACTCCTTCCTTAGAGGAGCTTACAGTCAAATCGGCAGCTAAATATATAGAAGTGAAAAAACAACCAACCAACCAAACAAGAAAGGGTTAGAGAATGGTCCGATATAATCAATACATCTCAAGAAACATCTCAAGGTGTTAATCCCAAAATGACTGATACAGGTAAAGAGGAATGAGCTAGGTGGCTGAGGATAAAGAGGGTCTCCTGGGCTTGGTTATTCAGTATCATGTAAGACAAGTGGGTTTCTGGGTCTGTAGGGGCCTCTCCCCATGGAGCTGGGAGGGAACTTGGTGGATTCAACCTGATGGATCAAGAGTAGAGCTAGCACTCACAGAATCAGTAGATGTCTCCCATGACCTTGCTTGAACTACTTTGTTGTATCTAGATGACGGCACTGCCCCACAAGTTTGGTTCTCCAGTGTTTTCATATATTGAGCTAATTCAGAGCCAAGAAGGTTCTTAACAGCATCACAGAGGAAATATGGGGCTTGGGATCTCATGGTCGTCAGGCCACAGCAGCCTCGAATTTAAAACAGTGTCACTTTATAGGGAAAGCCACTATTTCATGCGAGCTCCTTGAATGTACCATTTTAGGACTTTGCCCCTTACCAAAGCCCTTCAGCATATGACCAGAGACTCAGAAATGTTAAAGTAAGACGGTCACTTACTACAAATCTATACGTAGGAAGGAAAAAATGCAAGAGAGAGATGGTGAGAGCGAGGGAGAGGAAACATTAGCTAGTGCCTGCCACACTCAAGCAGACCCTCAGACACTCTCTTGCTCAGCAGCTTGAAGTGACTGAGGTTCTTTGCACACAGTTATTCAGAGCACAGACGTGAAGCTCTGGCGATCTGAGGATGACGTCAGGAGTCTTTTCACAAGACCCTCCTTTCTCCATGGTTGGGGAGGAAGGGGGGTGGTGCTTTCTCTAAGAATTTCTTTTTCTTTATCTGAGCTCAGGGATCCTTTGTGACACAGGGAAACTTGGGGAGAGGTATCTTGTCACAAGGGGGCTATGGATCTCTGACACGAAAAAGCTGAACAGACTATTCCTTAGATTTCCTGGTAACTTTATTTATGCTCAGGAACAAATTTGGACCTAGTAATGTGACAGCCCATGGGCACCCCTGTTTCTTTCTTCTTTTGGCTACAACCAAAGCTGCTAATACCTGAAATCATTGGAGTATCAAAGCTGTGTGGCCTAAACTGGACGTTGGGGCTCAGTACCCCCCGAGAGCACACAGAAAGAACTAGGGACTACGTACAACATCAAGTCATGTATGTGGAGATCAGTCAACTCGTGTATCAACCAACTGCACAGTTTATAGAGCACCTTGGGAGACACAAACAGTGTGGGACTTACAGAGGTTACCTGTTGAGAACGGTAATGAGAAATATTCGTTTGATTCCGGGAGGAAGACCATTCTCTAGCTTTACCTAGTCAATAGGTTTTGTTGTTGTTTGTACTATTTTTCATGAGAAAAATAGAAATTAATATCAAAACCCCACTGTAAAACAATAAGGACTATGAAATGGTTTTTGGTAAACTATAGAAAATGGTATACAGTTCTCACCTCATAAGCTATATCTACCATTCTCCATGATTTGTTTGATTGTCTTATGGGTTGAGTGGGCCGAGTCTCTGGTGACTTTTACAATTTTGCTTTTCTGTTGCCTTTAGTTGTCAGGCAAGATGAAGAGCAATCCATAACAAATACTGACTTTCTAAGAGAGATTTTTTGACTCATAATATAATTCTTAACAGCTTCAAAAACAAAGACTATCAAGGGAAAGAACCCTCAGTATTCAGACTCAGTTCAGTAAACATACAGTGAGATACAGTCTTTGCCTTGGAAGACCCAAGACTATTTTCCACCAAAAACGACACCCACATGAAGTGCAGAAGGATGGAGAGGGAGAATTGTGAAAGATATTTCTTACGCCATTAAAAGACGTTTCAGAGAAAGTGTCTACCTCAAGAATCCTCTCTACTAATATGCAGGTCTCCACAATATTGTGCACATACCTAGAAATGTGGCATATTTAAATGAGTAAAACATATTTTCAGGAGAATTTCCTAAGGATCTGGGTGGTATAATTATAGTATTATATAATAACAATATAGTAATAATAAAACAATAACTATGTAGTGGCTATAGCTGCAGGGCTGCACAGTTGCAATGTTGGAGAGTGCCTGATGGAGATGCAGCATCTCTGGACATTTAATGCCTCTCATAACTGGACAAACCTAATTGCCACCTCTCCAGTTGTGAGAGTGCTTAGCCAAGTCCAACATGACAATTTGGAGAGAGATATTCCTCTACTTTGAAGTGAAAGCTTCCATAAGCACTCCCACAAAGCTGGGGGTCTCATCAGGGGGCTACACATTTGACCATAATAGTGCATGGTTCCCTCCTTGCTTATTCTTTCTACAATCTGGATTTTTATTTTGGAAACTTACCTAGTAAGTAAATGTAATTTTGTCTTGGATATGAGGGCATATAAAGAGATTTGGATGGTATTGGCTTACTAGGATCCCAATGGCAAAATAGAGGTCCAGGCTAAGATTCTGCTAATTGACTGAACAAAGTCTTCTGAGATTTAACTCAAAGAGCCCTCTGTAGACAAGTCTGAATTCTGGGCCCCAGTGCAAACTTGGACACTTTCTCCTACCCCCTTCTCTTCAAACCCTTCATCTCCTGTGAATCACACTCTGGCAGACTTCCTACCCTTCATAAACAGGTCATCCCTGCTGACAAGAAGGAAAGGAAAGCCAGACTCTGGAGCACCAAAGTCACAGCTCCTTGGCAAACACATAGACACAAACATGTCTCACCTCAGAGAAGGTGAACCATAGCTACTGCATGTGCCCTCAAAGGAGTCATCCTCCACTCAAAATAATTACTGGAAAGTTTTCCTGCAAATGGGGTTTTCAAGACACTTATCTACTATAAGGAAAAATCAGCAGGCACCTGAGATGCATGTGGCTTAGAAAGACCAAGAGTATAGGAAAGAGTAAACAAGAAGACAAGCAGAATAAAGCCGCTTTCTTCAGACAATGATTATTTCAAAAACGTAAAACTGAATCTCCCAAGCTGACTGTATTTGATAATTCTTTTGTTGCAAATTCATAGCCCTGGTTCTCCCAACCTTTTGGCAGCATAATCTCTATTTCTGTCTCTGATTTTAAAAATAACTTTTTAGTCCTTCAGGAAATATAGCATTCCTTACAAAAATTGCTGTACAAGTTTCTCATAAATGGAAAACTTCAAGCATCCCTGGATGTCCATAGAAGACTCTGAACTCTTAGTATTGACAGGATTTCTATCTTAAATATCTATATGGTAATTTTTTGGAAGCTAAGTTGACTTGGTCTATTCAAGGCTAAGCCAAATAACCTTGATGCAGTTTTCTTAATATAAAATTTTATCTGTGTGATATTTAGATCACTGTTCTACAATTGGTAAACTCTGCCATTCAGTAATTACAGTAGAATATGAAAGCTCGTAGGGAGGAAACCTAAGTGTGAGGTATTTTTCTGCATTATATAAGATGTCTAACAGCCATTAAAACCTTTCCCTTTCAACAGCCTCCATTCATTTTCACAAATACTTCTAGTTCATAGATACCTTCTCTGTTTAAAGGTTCCCCAAGAAAATGCTGGTTGGCCCTAAAGTCCACAGTTACAGTTCTCAGCCCAGAAGGTACATTATAGCTTAAATATCAATATTCCTTCTCTTACCTGTGGAATAAGCAGCAATCTCCTGAGAACGAGGAAGAGACTAGGCATGAGCAGGGGACCAGCAGCAGGGAAGACAGAACTGAGGGGCTGCAGACTGGAGACAGGCACACTGAATCCCTTACAATTACAATGCATTTCCCAGCCTGTGGCAGTTTGATATTATTTATGAATTCCAAAAAGAGGTTATTATGTTTGTAAAGTGGCTTGTTCCTCTGAGAGTGAAATCCCTTTGATTGTATTAGATTCAGCTGAGACGTCTGATTAAATTAAGTTTAGGGCTTTGACTCAACTGCCACATTAGAGTGCGACTCAGCATTGAGCTCCTGCCCCCTTGGTGGGCTGATAAAACAGACTCTCACATGGAAGTAGACACACAGAGAAGATATGCAGAGGATCCTGCAGCCTGGGAAAAGAGATGAGCCTGATAGTTTACAGCTGACCTTGTGAAGACACCAGAGCAGCTGAGCCCGGGAAGAAACAAACCCGGGGAAGAGAGATGAGCCTTATCCCACCCTACAGCTGAGACAGAAAAAGCTGGGACCACAGAGCCTTAAGAGGAAGGAGGAAGGCTGGACCCTCACTGACACAGACTTTGGGTGAGGAAGTACCTCTTATGTTCTACCCCAAATAAATACCCTTCATAAAAGCCAACAGATTTCTGGTCCTTTGCATGAGCACCCCTTTGGCTGACTAATACAGAGCCCAAACTAGATTTGGGATGTAATAATTAAAATGTAATTGAGTTGCAGTCACACTAATGCTCTCTGCTATTGTTTGAGCTCCAGGGAAGACTTATTTGAGAGACATGGGAACCCTGAGCGAGACATTGGAAGCCCAAATACATGGTGTTTGGAGGTGAACTGAGCCCAGTGCAGAAAGTCAGCCATCAAAAATGAGCCTTCTGAAAAGGTAAGGGCTTTTACATCCAATTGAAATAAACCTCTAAGATCTGCTAAGCAAGGTGGTCCCAACGGCTGGTTGCCCAGGCAAAGGGGAGCAAGTAACAGGGGAATTATATGGGGTGAATATTGGGCTGGTATTGACAGAGATTAAGGGACTATGGGCTGGTATTTTCAAGTTGAGACTGGGAAGTGCTCAAAAAGACTTGAATTTCTAAAGATCAAAGATAAATAGCCCAGACCTTGACTGGAGTATGTGGAGAATCAGGAACAAAGTAGAGACGAGGTTCACAGGCTTCCTCCTTGGCTCTCCAGCCTGCAGCAACTCTGAGCAACCTGACTCACGTCCCTAAAACGTGCATCATCTCCCAATACAGACCAATCCCAATTAAACTGTGGTCTAATAATTTTTATAAGACTTTTTAAGGAATGTGGAATATATATTCCTCCAAGCAACAGTGTTTTTTGATGGTGATGACGTTTGTGGGGTTTATGTCTCTTTTTTTGAATGGGATTAGACCTTGTGTGTTGTGGACCAGACCGTCACGACCAGCTGTATTGCCTCTTGACCATTTCTCCATGGAGGCCTTGGCTGTCCTACAAGTAGAGTGCCTGGGGTTCTTCCTTAATTTTTAAGATCCTAGAGGTGGATATATGTAATATCCCTTGTGAGAAAATGCCATCACCTTTTAAAATAAACTAATAATAGGTAACACAAATTTAGGTATCATTATGCACAGTTCTGAGTGTTTTACATGTATTAAATTCATTTAACTTCTTCCAGTGCTATGAATTAGGCACTAGTATTTCCCCTAAGTGGAGAAAAAGCATTTAAATAACTTGTTTCAAAGACCTTCAGCTAGTAGGTGGTTAAGGAGGGAGTTTATCAAGCCAGGCTCAAGCTATTAAAATCAATGCCACCCAGGCCAGAACACACACAGCACATGCCTCTGGGTAGGTAGAGATCTGGGGTCTACCTGAGCTACCTGAGCTTCTTCCAAAGGTAGCTTCCTCATTACCACTCCACAAGTATTTTAGATCCAGCAATGCTGGGTGCTGAAATATGACACTGAATTTTAAAAGACTTTCAAAAAGGCTACAAATATGTAATAAAAATGCAATACAGTACAGGGAATCTAAGAAATCTAGTTCAAATATTATAGCCCATTGCTTCTGGGATACAGGCCCAGTTGGCACATGAGAGCACAAAGGAAAACATAGGAAGGCCATATTTCTATGTATAGGATGGAACTATCATTTCCACACATTTGGACTATTATGAATTCTAGATCCAATTACCCATGCTAAATGCATTATTATACATATATTATTTGCTCTGTTAAATGAATTATTGACTTCATTTCTGATCAAGATGGAGTAAAGGAACCAGATTCTACCTTAAACCATTACCAGCTAAACCAGATAAAATATATGAAGCAATGGTTTTCAGATATTGGACATAAGACAACACAGTATAGTGGTCTCAGAAAGAGAAGAAACAAATGAAGTGAGCCCTTTGACCACCCATTTTAGTTCCTACAGAAAGCTCCCCCCACCCTAAGAGGGCTCCCTCATCTATTTGCTTGTTGTTTTTGCTTGTTATCTCATCATTGTCTGTTTTTGTTTTGTTTTGATTTTTCTTTGGGAGGTACCAGGAACCGAACCTGGGACCTCCCATGTGGGAGGCAGATGCTCAACTGCTTGAACCACATCTGCTCCCTGCTCATTTGTTTTTGTTTTTTTTTCCCATGGCCACCAGGACCAACGATCACCAGCTGCCCTAGTAACAAAAATTATGCTTCTGAAATCTCTTGATGTTGATTCTGCATGGAGAGCAAGCGAGGTGCCCTACACGTGCCACTCACGACAGAAGCCCTTATTCATTTGTTTTTGCTTTTGTCTGCTCATTGTTTGCTCATTGTCTGCTTGTTGTCTTTACTTGTTGTCTGCTCATTGTTTTTGCTCATTGTCTGCTCATTTTCTGCTCATTGTTTGTCTTATTTAGGAGGCATTGGGAGCAGATCCCAGAACCTCCCATGTGGGAGGTCGGCACTCAACTGCTTGAGCCACATCTGCTGCCCCCATTGGAAGTTTCCAGGCTGCAGCTCAGAATGAGTAAACCTAGAAGGCTAAACCAGCCAGATTTCTCCAAATGAGGCCCACAGAGGATAGAATGCACAAAGAAAGCTCTGAAGGTTTAAAGCAGGCCCATCTTGAGTCTTCAGTTTAAAACTGATCAGCACAGAAATGTGAGGAAACTATCTGAAATTGAGGAAAGAGTCACTCAAAAGGAACAGAGGGAACAATTGCCATTTCAGATACACAAAAGCAGAAACAACTAATCACCAGCAGAGCCACACTAAAAGAGATATTAAAGGAAGTCCTTCAGGCTAAAGGAACTGGATACCAGATGGAAATCTAGATCTATATAAATGGATGAATAGCACCAGAAATGGTAAATATGTAGTAAATCTAAAAGATATTTTTTTGTATTTTTAATCTCTTAAAAGATAATTGGGTGATGTCACCAAGATAATGGAGTAAGATGCTCCAGGGTTTCATCCCCCTACAAAATTTTTAAACAACAAAAATTTGTCAAAACAACCTTTCTCAGAGCTTCTGGAAACAGTTAAAGGATTGCATTAATAGGGTGAATGGGAAGTCATGAAAAAGACCTCTTAAAAATGTGGGAAAACCTTGTGGCTGACCCTTCCCTTAACTCCTCCCTGGCTCAGTGTGGAGACAGACCACGATCCCAGTGTGGGTCCCTGGTCCTGGTTCTGGACGAAACAGAGTAAACGTTTATGCACGTACTGGGATGCATGAATGTCTGTACCAGTCTGTCTGCGGACAGCCTGAAGGACAGAACCAGGCACCCATTTCTGTCTCCCTGTCCCAGAACTTACTCTGGATGTCGAAGGAACTCACAGAGCAGCTAAAAATTCTGTAAGGAAAGAAACTGCAGATGCTTGGAACAAAGGATTACTAGCTTGAAGTCATAAAACATAACAACCACAATTGGGAGAAAAGACTATTTCCTGGGGAAACGGGAGCTTTGTGATTCATAGAAATGTGAGAATTCTTAAGGCTATGGGTGCATGCCTACTGCAAGGTGCATGTTCAGAAAAGATCAGAGAGGAGCCTATGCGTTCACCACAGGGTATTCTAAAGGCTTATTGTTAGACTGGTTAAGATTTGAAGTAGGCTTCACACAGGCTAATCTTAAAAGACAGGGAAAGTTTTCTTTTTTGTTGTTAGCTCCTGGCATTCAAGGAAATCTCTTTTATAACACTAACTGGACACAAGCTTAGGAACAGATATACCATAAATATCTGGAAAATACACACAGAAAGAAATAAAAAGTAATTCCAAATGATTCACTACAAAAGATTAGCTAAATACAAAATTAAGCAGTTATGAAAGAATTCATTAACAAAAGAGTCAGTATAAAACTTACTAAAGCAAATAGAAAAATGGCACAAGTAAGTCCTTCATTCAGTAATTACTTTAAATGTAAATTGATTAAATTCTCCAGTCAAAAGGCAGAGATTGAAAGCATGAATAGAAAAGCACAACACAATTATATGTTATTTACAAAAGCTAAATTTGAAGTTGAAAGTGAAAGGATGGAAAAAAGTATTACAAGCAGTAGTAACTGATAGAGAGTAGGGGTGACTATACTAATACAAAGTAGACTTTACGTAAAAAAAATTATTACAAAGGTCTAAGAAGGACACTATATATTGATATAAGGATAAATGCATCAAGAAGATATAGCAATTATATATGTGCCTAAAAACAAAGTACCAAAATATGTTATGCAAGCATCAAACAGAATTGAAGAAAGAAATACACAGTTCTATATTAATGGTAGCAGACTTAGATACACCAGTTCAATAATGGATAGACCATCTAGATAGAAGAACAATAAATAAAAGAGGACTTGAAAAAAACTAAAAAGCAACTAGATTTAATAGACATATAAAATGCTTCAACCAAAAACAGTGTGATACACATTCTTCTCAAGTGTACATGGATAATTTCTAATATAGTCCATATATTAGGTCACAAAACAATCTCAATAAATTTACATAGATTGAAATCACATAAAGTGTCTTTAGTGACCATAAAGGAATTATCTAGCAGTGAAAAACAGAAATAAAATGGGAAAATTCACAAATATGTGTATATTAAACAATACATTCTTAAATAACTAGTGGATCAAAGAAGAAATCACAAGATAAATTAGGAAGTACTTTGAGAGGAATGAAAATGAAAACAGAAAATGCCAAAACTTATGGAATGCAGCAAAGGGAGTGTTTAGAGGGAAATATAGAGCACTAAATGCTTGCATTAGAAAAAGAAGAAATGGGTATGTTTCAATAAAATTGATTTTTTTAAAAAAAGAAGAAATGCCCCATGTTGGTGGCAATGCAGTGAATTTATATGCTGAGTTTGGCTTAGAGAGAGGCCATATTTGAGCAACAAGGAGGCTCTCAGGAGGTAACTCTTAGGCAATATGTATTACCAGGCCAGGTTTCAATTTCACAAGAACGAGTTTCCTAAATACAAGCATCAATATCAGGGGCCTGGCATATTTGTCTGCCCTCCTTTGCTAGGCACTGCCCATGTACTCTAGAGATTCTCATCACTCTATGAGAGAAAGCAGCAGGACTCCCCAGGATGGGAATTCAATATTCCATCAGTTATTGTGTAGGTCTCCACTCACCGAGACACCCCGTGAGCCCTGAATCTCAGCAGAGTTGCAGCCAACACCTGTTCTCCAGTTCATCAGGCTCACCGAAGACAACAAAAGGATGATGATGGACAACACCCAACCCAGGAAACAGAGAGTGTCTACAAATGCAAGCAAGACAGTTCCATCCACTTGCCCCATGGCATCTAAGTCCTCTCTCAATTGGAAGCAGAGTGGGCATCACCATCCCCATCCTCAAGGTAGAGGAATGAACAAACATAAGGGGGGAATGCAACTATGGACTATAATAAAGTAGGCATTATTATTATAGTAATGGAAGAAGTTGTAGCAGTGATATAAAGACAGTGGTCACCAGATGTTCTGAGGGGAGGGAGAGGGTGTAACATGGGGCATTTTTGAGACATTGGAATCATTCTGCATGATATTACAATGACAGATACCAGCCATTATACATTTTGTCAAAACCTATACAATTGTGTGGTGCAAAGTGTAAACTATAATGTAAACTATAGGCCATGCTTAGTAGCAATGCTTCAATATGAGTTCATCAATTGTAACAAATGTACCACGCTAATGAAAGATGTTATTAGTGGGGGAATATGTGAGCGGGGGAGGGGTGGGGTATATGGGAATTCCCTATATTTTTGATGTGACATGTATGTAATCTAAAGCTCCTTTGTGTGGAACGTGGTGGGAGGTGTGGGGGGTGGGCAACATGGGAATCCCAGGGGGTTCTGTGTAATATTTTTGGTAATCTAAGCACCTCTTAAAAAATATATATATATATAAAATTTAAAAAGAAAAAAAAAGTAAATTTAAAAAAATTTTTTTAAAGAAGAAAGATCTAAACTCAGTAAATTAACTTCTCATCTGGAGGGAGTAGAGAAAGAAGAGCACTCTAATCCCAAAGTGAGCAGAGGAAAATTAAAAAAAAAAAAAAAAAAAAAAAAAAAAAGAGCAGAGAAAAGTGAAATAGGGATTATAAAAACAGCAAAACCAAATAATTGTTCTTTGAAAAATCTGCAAATTGACAAATATTCAACAAGACTGACAAAAAAAAAAAAAAGGAGAGAAGATGCAAATAACTAAAGTTAGAAATTAAATAGGGAACATTACTACCAATCCAAAAGAAATACAAAGGTTTATAGAGGGTAGCATGAATAATTATACACTAACAAATTAGATAACTTGTGGTTAAAATGGGAAATTTTATATTTTATACATTGTATTAGTCAGCCAAAGGGGTGCTGATGCAAAGTACCAGAAATCTATTGGCTTTTATAAGGAGTATTTATTTGGGTAAAAACTTACTGTTACAAGGCCCCAAAGAGTCCAACTCAAGGTACCATAAGAGGTACTTTCTCACCAAAGTCTGTTGCCACGTGTTGGAGAAAGACGGTTGCCAATCTCTGTGACGGTTCAGCCTTTCTCTTCCTCTTAAGGCTCTGTGGGCCCAGCTTCTTCCAATCTCAGTTGTAGGCTGGAGGGCTCATTTCTTTCCGGGTCTTCTCTGCTGCAAACTATCAGGTGAATGGCTCAGCCCTCCCTGGGGCTTCAGCTGTTACGCCTTCTTTCTGCCACATGGCAGGACTGAAATGACCAAGTTCTCTCCTCTTCTGTGTCTATGGAGCCCTCTTTCTTCCTGCGCCTTTTTCTGTGTGTCTTCTTGAGTGAGTGCTCATTTATATCAGCCCACCAAGGGGGCAGGGACTTAACCTGAGTTCTACCCTACTGACATGGTCGAATCAAAGCAAAGTGAATGGCAGAGTAGTACACGTAAACTTGGCCACATCAACGATCACATTAAGTGTAAATGGTCTAAACAGTCCAATTAAAAGACAGAGATTGGATAAAAAAGGAAGATCTTGATATATGAAGAAAAGAGGCTAAATGTAAAAAGGTATGAAAATATATGTTAAAATTAATCAAAAGAAAGAAGAACTGGATATTTCCATATCAGATAAATTAGATTTCAGTGGAAATAATATCACCAGGGATAAAATGGGTCATTTTGTAATGATAAAAAGTAAATCCATCAAGAGGGCATACCAATCTTAAGTATTTTTACTTATCTAGCAACCAAACTTCAAAGCAAAAATCTTACAGAAGTGCAATAAGATATAGACAAATGCATAATTATAATTGGAAAATTTAACACTCCTCTATCAATAATTTGTAGAACAAGTAGGGAAAAAACCCAGCACATTCTTTTAAAGTACACACAGAACATTTACCACAATATAGAATAAAATAAATCTCAATAAATTTCAAAGTATTTAAATCATACTAATAATACACTCTGACCAAAATGGAATTAAATTAGAAATCAATAACAGAAAGTTATATGAAAAATATGAATATTAAGTATCCAAATAACACATTTCAAAATAATCCATAGACTAAAGATGAAATTAAAAGTGAAATTAGAATGTGTCTTGAGCTTAAAGAAAATGAAATAAAACTTATCAGTGTCAAACTAGCAATGCACCTGGAAAAAGACCTTGACAAAAAGGGGTAAAGGGTAAATACAAATGAGTTTTAATGGCTAAGAGATTTCAAATTGAGTCTGGAGGTCATTCCAGAGGTTACGCTTATGCATGTCTTAGTGGGATCTCATGGACTGCCACAGTAAATATTGCCTAAAATAGCGGGGATCCTGAGGGCTCTGGAGACATTCAGGCACTATAGGCAGGACAAGAGATCAGGAGTTTGGTGCTCTAGCAGTGGGCCCTACTTTGGAATTTATGCTCCCCAGTGTGACATAGTTGGATTCAGTTGTGGTTTCCCTACACATGGCTCTTCTGTCCCTTCTTTTAGAACTTATAGTTAGTACTAGACTTAATATGTTCAAGAGACTTACATCTTTGGGCTGTCCGTATGCCAGTAGGGCCATGAATCTTATCAAAGTAGCAGCACCTACTCTCCAGTTCATTGGACTCACCCAAGACAACTAAAAAGGAGATGATGACTGACAACACCCATCCCAAGGAACAGAGAGAGTCTGCAACTACAAGCAAGATAGTCCCATTCATCTGCCTCATGGGATCTAAGCCCCCTCTCAATAAGAGGCAGAGTGGGCATCATCATCCCAGAATCCTCAGGATTGGGGAATGAATGATGGACTAGAGTTGACTTACTGTTATTCTACTATAGACTTAATGTTATTTTTGAATGGAAGAACTTTTATCATTGATGTGGAGGCAGTGGCCACCAGAGGTTCTGAGGAAAGGAAGAGGGCAAAACCAGTATAATATGGGGGCATTTTTGGGACATTGGAATTGTCCTGAATGATGTTGCAATGATGGATATAGGCCATTATATATTTTGTCATAACTTACAAAATTGTGCAGGGCAGAGTGTAAACTATAATCCATGCTTAGTGGCCATGCTCCAATATGTGCTCATCAAATGTAACAATTGTACCACACTAATGAAGGATGTTGCTAATGTGGGAAAATGTGGGAAGGGTAGGGAGTGGGCATATGGGAATCTCCTATATTTTTTATGTAACATTTATGTAATCTAAAGTATTTTTAAAAATAAAAGTATTTAGAAAATAAATAAATTCTATGACTCATCTCCCCCCCAAAAAACAAAATCAAAAACAAATCAAATCTTGTGGGTTGCAGTTAAAGTAGTGCTTCAAGGGGAAATTACAGCACTAAACACCTGTTTTAGAAAAGATGAAAGATCTCCAATCCTGACCTCAGCCTCCACTTTATGAAACTAGAAAGAGAAAAGAAAATTACATGTAACATAATCAGAAGAAAGGAAATAAATATGACTAGATACCCATTCCTTTCTTCCACCTTCTCTTTCCTCTTCCATCTTGTCAGAATCAGAATAAGTAAGGTCTATGTGATAAGCACCCTGAAACATTCTACTCATCAAAAAATGAGGCATTATTGTGTGAAAATTTGAGGCAGGTTTACTTCTAGTTTTAGTCCTCAACAAGGTGATCCCCAATATTTTTTTTAAAAAAAGAATGATAGCAAATTCACGAGTAATAGAGGATAAGCATTGGATATAGGGCAACCACTAGAAAAATTTATAAGAAGTATAAATGATATGCTAAGAAAGGAGATAAAATAGAATCACATAATATACCCAATTAAAATTTAAAAAGACAAAAGAGAAAGGACAATGAATCCAAAATTCTTTTTAAAAACTGTTAGATATTAATCCAATCATATTAATAATTACTCTAAAAGTGAATTGTCTACCATTGAAAGATAGAAATTTCAGAATGGATGCTAAAGACAAAATCCAACTATACATTGTATACAAGAAGCCCACTTTAAATATAACTAGTCTGGCATTAGTCCTAAGGGCATACAGAAAATGAAGAAACATATTTTCCAAAAAAATCTACTTAAACTTGTAAGAATAGTTAAAGTGACACTCTCTCTCTCCTCAGGGAACACAGAGCTCATTCTACTGCCAGAGCCAAATCAAGGGCTGAGGTATCTTCCCAGGGAGAGCAGGACACTAGCATTTCTCGTTGCTGCAGTTATGTGTTGCAGAGGCTAAATTCCAGGTGACTGTGGTCAAGACGTCGAGTATTCCCGTAACCCACCCAGAACGCACTTATATGGTGAAGTATCTGCCTCATGTACAGCGTGTCAAGAACAACAGGACTCTGATCACCCTTGTCCCCACTTATTCCTAGGGTGAGGTTTCCAAGCTAGGAGAGGCAAGCTGGGAAAACCAGAGGCTTTTCCTCTGTCCAGTGCCCTTCTCTGAAAGTAGGGGCACCCCTCCTCTTAAACCCCAGCTGCAAAGCCACAAGTCAAAGATGTTGCCCAGAGAGAAAGCGCCAAAGCTGTCCCTGAATCAACAGACTTTATTTGAAACAGAATGTGGGAAAATTCAAGCCTAACAACACACTAAAAAACAACAGGGGTTTTGGTGATAAGCAACTAACGGGAGGTTATCTTCATGACAGCACCAAGCTAAACTGTAGGCCAACTAGCTACCTCGAGAACAATGGAAAAGAGTCACCCTGCGGGCAGAACAGATCTCAAACACTGGCTTCAAAAACTACTCCAGGAAAAGGGCTCCTTCAATTGGTTCGGACTTTAGACCCATCACAGTAAAAATTCTGAAACACCAAGACAGAGTAATTCTTCAAAGCAGCCAGAGAAAAATGATGCATTACATACACGAAGAACCCCAATAAGATTAAAATCTGATTCTCGTCAGAAACGATGTTGGCCAGAAGGCACAGGTATGACATATTGGAAGTGCTGAAAGAGAAATGTATTCCCTGTCAGTCCCTTAAGATGTAGAGTTCAGGAAAGGATTTAATTTTATTTAAAGGAAGGAGTCATTTGTTGTTTTTCATTCTGGTGTAAGCCCAGGTATATGGCAATGCCATCCTGGATCCTAAAAAAAATGCAACTTCCCTGAGGACAGAGATGCCTCTTATTTTTCTTCTATCCTCACAGTGCTTTGAGCAATGCTGGGCACATAGTAGGTGCTTTATAATGGTTGATTGTCTGGCATTTAGGCGTCTTGTACCCTTTCCCTATTGGCATCTTCATCAACTCTGGGTGACCTTGTCTGTGTGTTTGCTTCCGAATCCTCATTTCTTCCCTTTAATTGTGACCCCTTTCACCGGGCGCCCACAGCAGGCCCTGCATACCTCTTCTCTGCAGCTGGCTTGATCCTTAGCTCTCTGAATAGTGACTTCATCTTTTGTCTTTTTATGCTCAGCAACCTCCAAGCCCCAGCACTTGAACCATGTCCATCTCCCATCAGCCTCTCAGACACATGCCCAGGGGCAGCTGTGCATTCCCAAGTCTTGTTCCAGCCTAACTCCTGTGTCACAGACCTGAAGGCGGCCGGGAGTGTGCCTATGCGCCTTAAAAATAAAGATGCTTAGGGTTCTAATGACCAAAGATAAGCAAGACAATTACGATCTTAGGGGCTTCAATCATCCAAGTATGTAAATTCAGAATCAAGCCTCAGATTCATAAACAGCAGCAGAACCCTGGCTCATGCTTGGGTAAGAATTGCAAGCCTCGTCCTCAGTTTTGGCCCCTGAGAAGCCTCTGGAAAACTGGACTGTGTCCTTTTATCACCTCTGCCTTTGCATCTCATCAGTCCCGCTCCTGTGCTCCAGTGAATCCTTTTATTATGTTAAAATACGACGTCATGACTGGAATTAGAAAGGAAGATGCCAGCTGCTTTTGTCCTGCAGCGAGCACTAATTAGCCAGCAGCAAGCCTGCTGCCTCCTGCACACAGTGGCTGAGCCACACACCTGCACTTTTGAGCTGAAATATTTTTAGAATCTGGAATTTCCTCCTGGCCCCCTTCTTGCTTTTCATGCCTTCATTATCCACCCTCCTTTGCAATAGCTAACTCACTGGTCTCTGATTTCCAGCCTCGAGCCCTGCCAGTCTTCCAACCCATCCTCCGCAAAACAGCCTAATTCATCTCCATACGACAAGATCCAAACAAATAATTTCCCTACCCCAAATTTGTCATCATGATTCCCATCTGCGTATAAAATACAATCAAAACCTTTCCAACTGGTCCTGCAGGCTTTATACAAAGGGTCAAAGCCCACCTTCCAGTGTCCTGTCAGGGCCTGAGTTCTGCATCTCTGCTCACCTAGAGACAGGGAATCCTTCATTGAAGCTTAGCTCAGGTTCCCTTAATCAGCATTCTCATCTCTGGCATTCTAAATATATAATCACCATGGGAATTCTGAAAGCAGAAACAAAACTCAAAAGTCATGCTGATGCTGCACCCCTGACCCATAAAATAAGACTCTCTAGATGCAGTGAAAGGATATGGGATATGGGTATTATTTTTTTTTAAGCTGCCCGGGTGATTCTATTGCTCAGTTAGCATCAAGGACCCACCATCCAAAGCCAAGCCTAACCTAGGCATGACGTTTGCACGAAGCTGCATCCCACCGCAAGCCTGGGATCAGGTATCTGGATAAGTCCACAGTAGCTGCATGTTTTCCAGGCAGCACTTTCAACTCAGCCCTCATCAACTTGACTGGCGCTTTGGCTCCTCATGTGTTGTATGAGTCAGGGTTCTCTAATATATATACATAATGTAAATATTATGAGATTTATTATAGGAGTTGGCTCATGCCCCTGTGGGGATGGACATGTCCAGATTCCATGGGGCAGGCTGCAAGCTGGGAATTCTGATGAAAGGTTTGATGAATTCCCCAGGAGAAGCTGCCTGGCTGAAATAGGGTGGAAATTCTTCCTTCTGACTGGTGAACTCATCACCTCTCCTTTTAAGGCTGTCAACTGATCGGATGAGATTTCTCTCATTGTTGAAGGCAATCTGATTATTTAAATCCACAAACTATCCTCATAGCAACAATCGGGCCAATGCTTGCTTGACCACACAACTGGACACCATGACCTGGCCAAGTTGACACATGGACTTAACCATCACAGCACATCCCTTGTCAACGTGGCACTCATACACATCCCCTTACGCCACACTTAATCTCTAAATAAAAACAGGGACAGTCAGACTTTCACTTAACCATACTCAACTGTCCTGCACACAACTAAATGCATTAACCCTTTCCACAGGCGAGGGTGCAAGAACTTGAGTAATATTCACTCTTAAATTTAATATCCAACAACTTATATACTATGGTATAAAGTTACTGCAACTGTCAGCCAAAGGGGTGCTGATGCAAAATACCAGAAATCGGTTGGTTTTTATAAGGAGTATTTATTTAGGGTAGAAGTCCACAGTTACCAGGCCATAAAGCGTAAGTTTCTTCCCTCACCAAAGTCCATTGCCACATGTTGGAGCAAGACAGCTGCTGATGTTTGCCAGGTTTCAGGCTTCTTGGGTTCCTCTCTTCCCGGGGCTTGCCTCTCTGTCGGCTCAGGCTTGCTTTGTGCCACAAGGCCAGCTGTAGACTATCAGGCAAATGGCTTGCTTCTCTTCCCAGGGCCTTCTCTCTTTCCTCATGTCCAGGCTCTCCATCTGCTCGCCTCCCCAGGCTCCAGCATCAGAACTTCAACATCAGAACTTGTCCTTTGCCATGCCTTTTATCTTCGATTCCCCACCCACCAAGGGGTGGGACTCAACACCCTACTGACGTGGCCCAATCAAAGCCCCAGTTATAACTTAATCATGCCCAGATAAACAGATCAGTTTATAAGCATAATCCAATATCTATTTTTGGAATTCATAATTGCATCAAACTGCCCAACTGCTACAGCAACTTAAATTATATAAAAGGATAACATAGGGAAGAACACTAACATATTTTCTTTATGTATATGTACAAACATATTCATAACAAAACAAGGAGGAAATATTCATAACCATTATGGTCCTCATTTCTATAACTGGTCACATGGTTGTAGCTCATATTTATCACTACCATCTTCCACGACTTATTCCATTTTCCCGTTACCATTAGCAAGTACCTCATCTAGCCGTGGCTCTTTGCCTGGTGAGGTGACCGAACCTTCATTCCTGAAGGTTCTGGGTCATTGGTAGTCCTGCCTGGATTGGGTTATTGCAGTTTTCCATGATTTTTATTCACAGGCCATGATGCACTAGGGCATCTCCTGTATTCTAGGCAAACTCTTCTTTACTTTCCTTATGTAGTCGGGGTCCTATTTCTCCCTTGATAATCAGGACCAATCACCCCAATCATTATGGTAATTCCCTTCTTTGCTTGTTGTGATGGTTTGGAGCTGTATGTACTCCAGAAAAAAACATATTCTAAAACTTAATCATTCCCTGTGGTTGTGAACCCACTGTAAGTAGGAACTTTTGATAAGGTGACTTCAGTTAAGGTATTGCCTAACCCAGTCAGGATGGGTCTTAATCCTTTTACTGGAATCTTTCATAAGAGGATTGAAGTACAGAAAGATAGATAGCCACAGGAAACAGGGAGCTGAAATTCATTGGAACCCAGAAGAGAACAGAGAGGCCAGGAGTGGCTGCCATGTGCATTGCCATGTGAAAGGAGAGCAGGGACAAAGGATTAGCAGCAGTCAGCCCTGGAATGCCTGTCTTTGGAAGTGTGACTCCTTGATTTGGATGTTCTCTTAGACTCAAAACTGTTTCTAAAATAAAAAATCCTGTTCTTCATTCCTATGGGTTTATTGATCAGAAGCAATGCTGTGTGGAGTTCCATAGTAGTGGATAAGGTGTTCAGTACATCATTTGGCCTGCACTATTTTGGCAGAAGCATTGCATGTCAGAAAGGCAAACCCATATCCAGGTTATGTGTCTATTCCAGCCAGAACAAAATACTGCTGCTTCCATGATGTAAGAGGGCCAATGTAATCAACCTGTCACCAGGTAGCAGGCTGATCACCTCAGGGAATGGTGCCATATTGGGGGCTGAGTGTGGGTCTCTGCTGCTGGCAGATTGGGCATTCAGCAGTGGCTGTAGCCAGGTGGGCTTTGGTGAGGGGAAGTCCATGTTGCTGAGCCCACGCATAACCTCCACCCTTACCACCATGGACACTTTGTTCATGAGCCCATTGGGCAATGACAGGAGTGGCTGGGGAAAGAAGCCAAATGGTATCTACAAAACGTATCATCCTATCCACTTGATTATTAAAATCCTCCTCTGCTTAGGTCATGGTCTGGGGAGCATTCACATTGGGACACAAATGTCTTCATGTTTTTAGTCCACTCAGAAAGATCTATCCACATACATCTTCCCCAGACCTCTTTATAACCAATTTTCAGATCATGTTCTTTCCAAGTCCCTGACCATCAGGCCAAACCATTGACCATAGCCTATGAATCAGTATAAAAATGTACATCCAGAATTCCCATATATCACCCTTCCACAAACACCTTACATTGTTGTGGAGCATTTGTTACAGATTATAAAAGAACGCCATCAGACTATTACCACTAACTATGGTCCATGGCTTACATTTGGTATATTTTTTTCTATACACCCCTGGTTTAGTCAGCCAAAGGGGTGTTGATGCAAAATACCAGAAATCTGTCAGCTTTTATAAAGGGTATTTATTTGGGGGTAGAATCGTATAGTTACCAGGCCATAAGGTGTAAGTTACTTCCCTCACCAAAGTCTGTTGCCATGTGTTGGAGCAGGATGGTTGCTGATCTCTGTGAGGGTTTAGCCTTCTTCTTCCTCTTAAGGCTCTGAGGTCCCAGTTCCTTCAGGCTTTGTCTCTCTACCCCCTGGGGCTCAATTCTTTCTGGGCTTGACTGCTCTGGTCTCTCCACAAGGTCACCTGTAGACTATCAGGCTCTCTCTCAACCTGGAGCCATTTCTATTCCTCTGTATTCTTCTCCTGTGTGTTTACTTCCCGGGGCACCAGCATCAAAAAACTCTAACTCTCTGTTTTGCCATATTGTTTTATCTGTGAGTCCCTGCCCCCTTGGCCCAGTCAAAGCCTTAATCATTATTTAATCAAGTAAAAGGGAAACATCTGAATCCAATACAATCTAATACACCCAGAGGAACAGACCAGCTTACAAACATAATCCAAAATCTATTTTTGGAATTCATAAATAATACCAAACTGCTACACTCCACCCTCTGATTTCCAAAAAGACATTATAATATTTTAAAAAACACACTTTAAATCAGTACAAAATCATATCACAATCAGTCTAAAGAAATACAGTTGTCTTGAAGCAAAGTCCCATCTGGCTGTAGACCTTTGAAATTTACAAAACAATTTATCTACTTTTAATATGCAAATGAACAGACAAAGGATAAACATTTGCATTATCATAAAGAGAAATTGGGAGGGAAGCATGAGTCGCTGGTCCTCTACAGTTCTGTAAAACTGCAGGGCATACTTCAATTGATTTCAAAGTCTGACAGACTTTCTTAAGATGATGATTTCTTCTCCCTGGGTCCTCATGGAGACTTATCCTTTCCACAGCCTTGTCCAATGGCCATTTTCTTGGTTCCACTCTGAGCTACAGACCTCACCCTCCAAGTACCTTGGGGTGATGGCCACACTTTACCCAATCTTTGGGGTTGAGTCTCAACACCCCTAGTACAGTAAAGTGAAGACAACATCTCTTCCCTAATCCATGGGGGACAGGCCCACACCTCTCAGACCTATGGGGTAGTGATCTTAACCTTTCTAATCCTTGGGGAATGTGCTCCACCATCTCTGTACCCTGGGGCAGCAAAAATCTCTCTGAACATTGGGCTGGAACATCCACCTTCTTCAACTGCTGGGGCAAACTCAATCTCTCTGTATACATGCGGAGGTTCCTCTCTTGGCCCAAGGAAATGTCTTAATTCCTGACCTCAGCTTCTGTGGTTTTGCTCTCAAAGCCTTTTCCCCTTCCATCTCTCCTGCCAATGTCTTTTTTATTCCAGGCTGACAGTCATTGTGTTCATACAGCTCTCTCAAAAAGTTTGTTGGTTTAGGATGTAGGAAGCAAGGGTACAAACCATCAGACAGTAAAACTTTCCACAAGTCTGTCCTAGATAACTGCATTAGGGAAATAGAATCAACAGGAGATACCTGTAAATAGTATGAGATTTTGTAAGTCTTTCATGTGACTGTGGGGATGCACAAGTCCAGGTTCTGCAGGTAGACTGCAACCCAAAGGTTCTGGTGAAAGTCCAATGAACATCCTTGATGAGTTTCCAGGAGACATTCGCTATCCAAAGACAAGTTGGGGAATCGTCCTGAATGACATTGCAATGACAGATATAGGCCATTTTATATCATCCCATAACATGCAGAACTGTGTGGGAGAGTGTAAACTACAATGTGAACTAAGGTCCATGCTCAGTGGCAATGCCCCAGGATGCATTTATCAATGGCAATGAATGTGCCACACTAATGAAGGATGTTGTTTATGTGGGAGGGTGTGGGAGGTTTGGGGAGTGGGGCATATGGAAATCCCTATTTTTTTTATGTAACATTTATGTAATCTAAGTATCTTTTAAAACTAATTTTTAAAATTATTGTAAAAAAAAAGATGAGCTAGGAAAATCTTTCTGAATGCTGAAATCACTTCCCCTTTTAAGGCATTCAAGTGATTGGATAAAACGTCACTCATTGCTGATGCCAATCTCCATGGTTGATCGTAGATGTAATCAGCTATCTATGCAGTAAACTCACTGATGACTGCAGTCCATAAATGTTCTTGTATTACAATTAGCCCAGTGCTTGCTTGACCAAACAACTGGGCACAATTACTGGCTGAGTTGACACATTAGCTTAACCATCACAACCCCCTACAATGAACACTGTGTATTAGTATTGTACATTTGTTATAGTTCATTGGGGAAAACTCTGATATTTCTACTGTATGGGAATTCTGCACATTATGCATGATTGTTTTGTAAGCTAACAACTTCTTTAATAAAATGCATATATTTAAAAATGCACATCCAGCCATTTCTCCTTCTAAGCAAAATGAATGTCCAGGTGCACTGCTTGAGGGTCTCCCTACTAGGCGGATTTCCCTCCACCACTACCTTCAGGGATGTTTCAGAAAGGGGCTGCAGTGCGGCTGCTGTCCACATTTGGGTGATGCCTGTATATCATTTAGCTCCATCTGTAAATCAGGCCTGAGTTTTCTCTTCCTCAATCAACTGATCATAGGGAACAGAACAAGAGACCACAGCTGCGGGTTGGGAAAGAGAAGGTAATATGGCAGAAGTGGGGGCCATTGGTTTTGGGCTGCTTCCTCATGTAACTTATTTGTGCCTTCAGGGCCTGCTCGAGCCCTGTCTTGTGTATACAACCTCCATTTTAAGATGGAGTGCTGCTGTACACGCCCAAGGTTATAGCTTGCTGTGTCAGACAATACCCAGTTCGTGATAGATCAGGTCTCATGGTAAATTGGTGGCCAATGTTGAAGTGTTCAGTCTCTGTTAAGGCACAGTAGTAGGCCAAAGACTTTTTCTAGAAAGGAAAGTATTTATCTAAATAGGATGCTGGGCTTTGCTCCAAAATCTTAAGGGTCTGTGCTGTGATTCTACTCTAGTGGTCTGCCAGTGGCCCCAGGCAGCATGTTTATTTGCCATTTAATCTTCCAGCATGATCAGATCACACAGCTTGCCCAGCAGTCTGGGCCTGTTGCAGTCCTCTCTTGTTCTGGCCCACGTTCAAAGCTAGCTTGTTGGGTCACTCGGTAAACCTGCCGGAGCATCACATCCAAATGAAGACTATGTTGTCTCCAAAACCCAAAGAGGCCAGTTAGGCATTGTGTCTCTTTTTCGGTTGTAGGAGGGGCCAGAGGCAACAGCTTATCCTTCACTTTAGAACAAATATCTTGACATGCCTTATGTCTTAGTTTACCACAGGGCTGCCAATGCAAAGTACCAGAAATGGATTGGTTTTTATAACGGGAACTTTATTAGGGAAAAATCTTACAGTTCTAAGGCTGTGAAGTGTCCAAATCAAAGCACCATCAAAGATGCTTTCTCACAAAATCAGCTCCTGGTGATCCTGACATCCTGCCATGTGGCGAACAAGATGAAGGCCGATCTCTGCCGAGGTCCCTGCCTTCCCCTGAAGAATCTACCATCTCCTGGAGCTCAGGTATGGGTGACCAGGCATAGAACTTTTCTCTTACTGGCCTCCTCTCTCAGTGTCAGCTGCTCCACTTTCTTCCCAAATTCAGCTGTGAGCTATCAGGCATATGACTCACCTCTCCAGCTTTGAGCTGCTATGTGGGCCCAGCCTCTTGGGGGGACTGTGCCCCAGCTTTGGCTGCTAGGGATCCTCAAGTCCTCTCTCTCACATGGCCAGGTCAAAATGGCAAGTTCCTTTCTTTGAGTGTCTCTTCCTCTGAGTCTCCACTTATATAAAACCCAGCATGAGGGTGAAAACCCAAAGTGTGTCATGCCTCACTGATGTAGTCCAACCAAAAGGGCCCCACACCCAGGAATGGATTAGCTAAAAAACCCTTTTTAGGATTCACAAAATTCAAACTGTCACACTCCATATCACTGGATACCTAGAATTTCACTGAGGTGGATAAACTCTCAATTTTTGTTGGACTTATCTCTCCACCTCTGACACACAAATGCCTTACCAGTAAGTCTACAGTAGTTGCTACATCTTGCTCACTATTCCCAATCAACATGATATCATCAACATAACGGACCAGTATGATGTCTTGTAGGTGGTAGAGGTGATTAAATTTTCTACAGACTACATTGTGACGTAGGGCTGGAAAGTGGATATACCACTGAGGTAGGACAATAAAGGTGTAGTACTGTCCTTAGTAGCTGAAAGAAAACAGTTTCTGGTGCTTTACTAATAGGAATTGAGAAAAAATAATTTTCTAGATCAATAGCTGTATAACATTTACCAGGGGATGTGTTGATTTGCTCAAGCAATAATATCAAATCTGGAACGGCTGCTGCAATTAGAGTCACCACCTAGTTAATTTTATGATTATCCACTGTCCTCCTCCAAGTTTCTTCTGTTGTCTGCACAGACCAAATAGGAGAGTTGAATGGGGATGTGGTGGAATCAGCACCCCTGCATCCTTCAAGCCCTTGATGGTGGCACTAATATCTGTAATCTTCAAGAAATGTGGTATTGCTTTTGATTTACTATTTAAGTAGAGACAATTCTAGTGTCTTCCACTTGGTCTTTCCTACCATAATAGCCCTCATTCCACAAGTCAGGGATTCTGACAGTTGCTGAGTATGTCTATTCCAATCATGCATTCTGGAACTGGGGACATAAAACAGAATGGGTTTGGGGATCCATTGTGAGATGAACCTACGCTAACATCCCTAGTTGCCTGACCTCCATAAGTCCCTCCTTTGAATGGTGGACTACAGTGACATTTTGAGTCCCCTGGAGTTAATGTCACTTCTAAACCATTGTGTCTAATGATCTTCAAAGTGTCTAATCATTTCCTCTTCTCAATACACAGTCACCCTGGTAAAAGGCCACCTGTCCTTTTGGGGAAGGCTAGGAGGAAGACTAACAGTATAAATTTTTGGCAGTGAAACAGGGTTCTTCCCCAAGGGGACCCATCTATTCACGGGGCTCTGGGTCTGCAAAATGTTTCAAGTCTGGGAATTGATTGAGGGTCATGGCTCTGTTTTTGTAATTCAAGTTAGACTTTTATTCACATGACCTAGTACTCTTCCGCTCATACAGATTAAGTAACAATTTAATAAACTCCCCATCTCTTTTACTTCTAGGTACCCCATGATATACTAACCAGTGCCATAGGTCTTTGTGAGTCAGACTGTTTTAACTACTGCTTTGAGTCTGCTGTCCATTATGGTAGCCATGGTCTCCTTGTATTTGACCATTCAGTGCTGCCACCTGACTTCTGCCAACCCGGGATCTAATCATTTTCATTGTGTTTAAGGATCCATGTTCAGTGGCAGCAGTTCCCACAGCAATATCTGATCTACAGAGAAGAGCAACCACAGAGCTCTGCAGGGATGATGGAGTTAGTCTCACAAATTCATTCCTCCAAGTCCTGGTGAAAGGTGTGTCCTCTGGACATTCCTGGGGTAGGTGAGCAGGTCTTACACGATAAATCCATTCTAACATTCCAATCTCTCTAAGCCTTTTTACCCCCTCATGTCTGTTATGCAAAGCAGTTCTGGCATTTCAACTTCAGCAATGTGGGCTACCTTTTGGTCCATGCTTCAGCCTAACACCCAAACAAACTGTTAGAGTCCTTTCCAGCCCCTCAAGCTACAATTTTGAATCCAGAATCTCTCCTTATTCAGTCTATGTCAATAAATTCAGCCTGATCCAACTTTATGTTTCTCCCATCATTATCCCACACCCTTAATGTCCATTCCCATATATATTCCCCTGATTTCTATCTACATAAATTGGAAAAATTATGCAGCTTTTTGGGAGAGTAGCACAAATACTCATGGGTCACATTTTGTACCTCACCTTTGGGGCTTGTTGGAACTTCAGTCTAGTTATAGGTCTGGAAGAAAAGATGGGTGGTTGGGGTGGGTAAGGAGAAAAATTAGAAATGTCTTGAAATCCAACTACCTCAGGGCATTCCATTGCAGTACCATAGTGAAAAGGATTAATCTCTTCAGACAGAAGTGTGAAGGTGATTTCCTTAGGGGAAGAGTTTACTGGTTTATCAGTGACAGCAGGGTTAATCTTTTCAGGTGACAGCTGGATGGCTGATTTCTCAGGTCAGACTATTTCAGGTTTATATTTAGGAACAACCAGCCAACATCATAGTACTTTTTAAATCCACAAAACTCTACTAAAATCTCAAATACACTCTCACACAGAGTCTTCCCTTTTATATAAGCATTTCAGTAGCAGTATCCAATGGTGATATTTTGTGTTTCTCTGTTGCCAATTCATGCCATGGACTATCAGTGCTATCTTGATCATTGGGTATAGCATCATCAGTGCCTTTGAATCTAATCAGATTAAAGAACCAATTCCAAAAATCCCAGAACAATCTCAGAAATCTCATCCTTAATATTGTGTATCTCAAGAACCATTCCCAGTACCAAATCTGTATTAACCAAATATTATGAGATTTATTATAGGAATTGCCTCATGCCACTGTGGGTATGGGCAAGTCTGAATTCCATAGGGCAGGCCACAAGCTAGGACTCTGATGAAGGTTTTCAATGAATTCCCCAGAATAAGCTGGCTGGCTGAAGAAATGACGTCTTTCTGACTGTTTAATCATCAGTTCTCCTTTTAAGTCCTTCATCTGACTGGATGAGACTTGTCTCCTTGTTGAAGGCCACCTCCTTAGCTGATTGTGGATATAATCAGCCATAGCTGCAGTCAACACTGATGGTTTTAATCCATGAAATAGCTCCACAGTAACAATGCAGCCAGTGCTTGCTTGATCAAACAACTAGACACCAATGCCTGGTCACGCTGAAACATGGACTTAACCATGACACTGTTAAGTCTTTGGTTCTCCTTTAACCTTGACCACTCAGATGGAATCTCATCTCTTGCCTCCCTCATTCCTGGACTCAAAACACCCCCACTGTTTGGAATCAGCCCTTGTCAAGTCCCCTCCACCACTGTGAAAGTGTGTTCTGCCCACCTAGGTCCCAGTTTGTTGTACTCCTTTGAACCTCATCTACACTGCAGGCTGACCTTATCCTCAGTCTCTCTCAAGTGGCCCAGCTCAGAAATCCTCCTTGCTGAGTCTATCTGTACTTACACATGAACCAAAATGCTAAAACTGAAGTATGCTTTAGGCTCCAAATACAACTGATGTGTAATTGCAAAGGTATGTGCCTGATCATTATATGCAGAGTTTACAAAAGACCAATCTCCATACTGAGTTCACACTCTCTTAATTTGAAGATTAAAAAAACAGGAAAGAGAGAGTACAGGGGTTAACTGAGAGATGATTGCCCTTGAGTGAGAGTCGTGGCCACACTGTGTGTCTCCACCCTTAACCCATGCCAGTGTGCTCAATGGTGGCTGTGAATTCACCCTCTTCTTCTACAGAGCTAGTGAGAGGGCTTCTTGGGACCTCTCTGAAGTCTTGGTGAATGTTACATGTGGCAGGGGGACACATCAGCTTGGGGTCTTGTTTCAGTTTCCTAGGCTGCTAAAAGCAACACCATGAAATGGATTGACTTAAACAATGGGAATTTATTTATTTACAGTTTGAGCCTGGGAAAATGTCCAAATCAAGGCATCATCAAGGCAATGCTTTCTGACTGCCGGTGATCTTTAGCTCCTGTGCCACATGGCAAGGCACTTGGCAGTGTCCTGGTCTCTCCCTTCTCTTCCGAGTTTCATTCATTTTAGCTTCTTACTTCCATGGCTTTCTTTCTCTCTGTATTAGTCTAGGGATACAGAACTGGCAGATGATATATGTAAATATTATGAGATATTTATAAGAATTTTCTAATGTGACTATGGGGATGGGCCAGTTCAAATTTCATGGGCAGGCCTCAAGTTGGGAACCCAGAAAAGGATGCAAGTCCATATACGATTTCACTCTTAAACTTAATATCCTATAACTTACATAGTATAACAGGAAGCTAATTCAACTTGTGTTGTATGACAAGGGGTTATGATAGGGAAGAAAGCAAAGATATTTGCTTTCTGTACAAATACAAACGTATAACTAGACAAGGAAGAAATATTCACAGCCATTACAGTCCTCATTCCTGTAACTGGTCACATGGTCATAGTTTGTATTTATCATTATCTTCTTCCATTACCCATTCTGTGTTCCTTTTACTGCCAGCAAACACCGCAGCTGGCCATGGTTATTTGCCTGGTGTGGTGAACCAAACCATCCCTGAAGATTCTGGGCCATTAAAAGTCCTGCATGGATTGATTTTTTGCATTTTCCATTGATTTAATCACAGGGCATGGTATTACTAAGAGAAGCCCTAGGCGATCTTCTGTATTCCAGGCAAACTCTTCTTTACCTATATTGTATATTTTCAGTTCTATTTCCCCTTGATAATCAGGATCAACCACGCCAGCCAGTACAGTAATTCCCTGCTTTGCCCATTGGTTCAGAGGCATGAGGAACCCCAAATGGCCAGGTGGCAGTCTTAATTTCCAGTTAAATGGAATCATCATGTCTCCTGGGGGCAGCACCCCTTCTTTTGGAACTAAGACCAGCAGAACAGCGGAGCTTATGGCTGCAGGGACAGGAAGCAAAACTTTTCCTAGTGGCTCACTATAGGTAAGAGCAAGTGGTGCACTCCCATCTCTACTTCTTGATTCCTGGACCAGTGAATCCTGGCTATAGGAGAAACAGCACCACAGAGTGGAGTGGGCAGTGATTCAGAGCATGCACAGCCTCTTGGAGAGCAAGGGATTGCCACCTCAATGGTGCCGTAAGTGAGCATTCAAAAGGCCATTCCACTGTTCTATAAATCCAGCTGCTACAGGATGTTGGGGAACATGGTAAGACCAGTGAATTCCATGGGCATGTGCCCATTCCCACACTTCATTTGCTTTAAAGTGAGTTGCTTGATCAGAAACAGTTTTGTGTAAAATACCATGATGGTAAATAAGTTGTTCTGTAAGTCTGTGGATGATAGTTTTATCAGAAGCATTGCATGCAGGGAAGGCAAATCCATATTCAGAATATGTGTCTATTCCAGTTAGAACAAATTGCTGCCCCTTCGATAATGGAAGAGGTTCTGTCAGCAAGTAGCAGGCTGATCACCTCAGAGAATGGTGCTCTATCAGAGACTGGGTGTGGGTCTCTGCTGCTGGCAGATTGGGCATTCAGCAGTGGCTGTAGCCAAGTCAGCCTTGGTGAGGGGAAGTCCATGTTGCTGAGCCCATACATAACCTCCACTCCCACCTCCATGGCCACTTTGTTCGTGAGTCTATTGGGCAATGACAAGAGTGGCTGGGGAAAGAGGCTGAGCATTAGCCACAGAGCGGGTCATCTTATCCACTTGATTATTAAACTCTTCCTCTGCTGAAGTCACCCTCTGATAAGCATTCAGAGGGACATAATAAATATCTTTATGTTTTTGACCCACTCCCCCAAATCTCTTTGTTATCAATTTTCAAACCCTGTTCCTTCTAAATCCCTGGCCATTCAGCCAAGCCATTGATGACAACCCATGAATCAATTTACAAACACACCTCTGATCATTTCTCTTTACAATGAAAATGAACAACCAGGTGCACTGCTTAAGGCTCTGCCCTCTGGTAGGATTTCCCCTCACCACTATCCTTCAGGGAAGTCCCAGAAAAGGGCTGCAGTGCTGCAGCTGTCCACTTTCAGGTGGTACCTGCATATTGAGTTAAACCATCAGTAAACCAGGTCCAAGTTTTCTTTTCCTCAGTACTCCCCAGGAGGCCATACCTGTGGGCTGGGAAAGAGAAGGTAACGTGTTAAGAGTGGGGACCATTGGCATTTGAGCTACCTCCTCATGTAAATTACTCGTGCCTTCAGGCCTGTTCAAGCCCTGTCTTGTATATACCACTTCCATTTTATGATGGAGTGCTGCTGTGCATGCCCAAATTTATGGCTTCATGGGTCAGACAACACCCAGTTCCTGATAGGCAACTCAGGTCTCATGGTCACTTGGTGACCCATGGTTAAATATTTGGTCTCTCCAAGGCCCAGTAGCAGACCTTAAGCTGCTTCTCAAAAGGAGTAGTTTTCAGCAGAGGATGGCATGGCTTTGCTCCAAAATCCTAAGGAACTGCATTGTGATTCTCCTCTAGTGGCCTGCCAAGGGCTGCAGATGGCATCTATATTTGCCACTGACATTTCCAGCAAGTGGTACCAGGAGAGTGGGGTGCTGCTATTGCAATTACCAAAAATGTGGAAACATCTTTGTAATTGGTTAATGGGTAGAGGGTAGAAGAATTGTGAGCTGTTTTATAAAAAAAGCTTAAATTTCTTTGAAGAGACTGCAGGTAGAAATATGGATGCTAAATATACTTAAGGCCTTAGACAGAAATGACGAATATGTTATTGGAAACTGGGAGAAAGATGATCCTAGTTTTAAAGGTGGAGAGAACTTGGTGAAATTGAGTTCTGATGTTGGGTGGAAGTCAGAAACTGAAAGCAACGAGCTTGGATATTTAGCTGAAGAGATTTCCAAGCTAGGTGTGGAAGGTGCAGCCTGGTTTCTCTTTGAAGCTTATAGTAAAATGTGAGAGGAAAGGGATAAGCTAAGAACAGAACTCCTGGGCGTGCACACACACACACAGACACAGAAACAGAAGTTAATGGTTAGAAAACTCTGAGCTTCGGGAGAGCGAGTCCCCAGAGAACAGGGCTCCACGTGAGGGTAGAAGTGGACATGGACCCAGTCAGCCATTTCAGTGCAAATCAGGGCTGGAAATGCAGTTATGCAGGAAGGATCTGTGGGAAGTTCCATGGTCTGATGATTTGGACCCCTGTGTACTATGTGCAAAACTGACACACTTTTTGTGAGATATGTGCGAACAGAATCACTACCAGCCCGGACTAAAAGGGACAAAAAAGGTACAGATTGAAGGAAAAATCACTTCAAGGGCAAGACTGAAGACATCTCCTCAGGCCAAGACAGCGGGCTGTGAAAAGTGAGTCTGCCCCAGTAGAGGGTGGACCTCCTGCCCCACGGTTCAGGAAGAGTGCTGCCCCCCATCCGCCCCCACCCCACTGTTCTCAGGGTTTGGAGACTATTCCCCAGGGATTGAGGAGAGTCTGGCCATTACTATGTTCTCAGAGGGTGCAGCCTTTACCCCAGTGTTCAGGGAGCACAACAGTTTGCATCTGCATCAGGGCCTGAGGACAATCATTCCAGAGATGACCCGCAGACCTGGAAATCCAGTGGAGTATGCCCTGCAGGGTTGAGAATTGTTTTGGACCTGTGACCCCTGTTTTCCTTCCAATTTCTGCCTTTGGGAGTGGGAATGTTTATACTATGCCTGTCCCTCCTTTGTGTACTGGAAGCAGATAACTTGTTCTCTAGGTTTCACAGGTCCACAGATGGAGGGGAAAAGTGCCTCAGAACAGATCACACCTCTAACCCATTTTGACAGGACTGTACTTAGCATTGTTTTTGAAATGAATTAAGGCTTTTGGGATATTGTGATGGAATAAATGTATTTTGTATATGGACCGGACATATCTTTTTGGTGTCCAAAGTGTGGACTCCACAAGCTGGTTTGAAGTTGTATGTACCTGAGAAAAACATGTTCTTTAATCTAATCTATTCCAGTTGGGGTAAATCAATTGTAAGTAGGATCTTTTGACAAGGCTACTTCAGTTAAGATAGTTAAGATGTGACCCATCTCATCAGGTTGGCACTTAATCCTATTATTGGAGGCCTTTATAAATGGAATGGAAAGAGAGAGAGAGAGAGAGAGAGACTCTGAAATCAACAAGGCCCCACCAGCAGACGCCGCCAAGTGCTTTGCCGTGTAGCACAGAAGCCAAGGATCACCACCAGCTGGTCTTCAGGAAGAAAGCATCACCTTGATGGCATCTGCTTTGAGCAGCTTGGGAAACTAAAACAGGTCTCACGCTCCCTGGCAAATCTAGAGGCAATGAGACCGGTTAACTGCTCTGATGAGAAAGGCAGGAGGAGGGTCAGTTGAATGGACTCAGTCATATTCTTGGTGTAAGTTCTGCTTTGGGGACCACTGAAAGCACTGACTGCTGGGAGTCTCCTGGGAAATACAATTGAAAGCCAGTCATAAGAATTGCCCTGAAAGAATATTCCAGTGGTGGGAATCACTCAATCACCCGCAGTATCCCTTGAAGAAAAGACTCAGCTTCAACCAACCATCTACAGGCCCTCAGACAAGCAAGACTGCCCTGTGTGGCCCGCTAGGAGGCACAGGTGCCCTGTGAGTTTGACCCTGTCCTAGCTGTGACCACACTTGAATCCTGCTCAGGCAGGGCTTCTCCTTCCCACAGTCATGTTCTATGTTGAGAAACACATATTTATTTAAAACCACAAGCAATCCAAAATTAAAGGGAAGAGATACATCATCAAAAATGAAAGAAGGAAAGCAAAGGAAAAATGTTTACATGGTACAATTGCTCTATTGCCTTACATGTCCCATCAAACTCCATTTCATGCTGGTGAGGGCCAGTAACAGCTGGGGAGAAGGAGGGCAGGGCCCGGGGGAGAAGAGACTCCAGCCCATCCTCAGGCTGTGCCCTCTGCCAGCTGCAGCTTTCTGCTGAAGACTGGGTCTTGATGGACACATTCCACTAGAGACATTTTTTTTTTTTTTGAGTGGCAATTTTTTAAATATACTTTTTAACTTTTTAAAAGAAACTTAGATTATATAAATGTTACATAAAAGATATAGGAGATTCCCATATGCCCTGCTCCCCAGCCCTCCCACATTTTCCCACATTAACAACATCCTTCATTAATGTGGTACATTTGTTACAATTGATGAACACATTTTGCAGCATTGCCACTAAGCATGGATTATAGCTTACATTGTAATTTACACTCTCTCCCACCCACTTTTGTAGGTTATGGCAAGATATATAATGGCCTGTATCTGTCATTGCAATGTCATTCAGGACAATTCCCAAGTGCTGAAACTGCCCCCATATTACACCTATTTTTCCCTCTCCCTCCCCTCAGAACCTCCAGTGGCCACTGCTTCCACATCAATGGTAAAAGTTCTTCCATTGCTATAATCACAATAAGTCTATAGTAGAATAACAGTAAATCTACTCTAGTCCATAGTTCATTCCCAATCCTGAGGATTCTGGGATGGCAATGCCCACTCCACCTCTAATTGAGAGGGGGCTTAGATCCCATGGGGCAGATGGATGGGACTATCTTACTTGTAGTTGCAGACTTTCTCTGTTCCTTGAAATGGTTGTTGTCAATCATCATCTCTGTTACTTGTCCTCGGTGAGTCCAATTAACTGGAGAGCAGGTATTGCAACTCTGTTGAGATTCAGGGTCTGACTGGCACATGGACAGCGAAAAGATTTAAGTCTCTTGGACATACACCTATCAACTCTAGTACTAACTATAGGTTCAAATAGAAGGGGCAGAAGAGCCACATGTAGGTAAACCACCAGAGTCCAACTTTATCATAGTGGGGAGCATAAATCCCAAAGTAGGGCCCACTGGCAGGGCACCAGATTCTTGAGCTGTCTGCCCTGCCTATAGTGTCTGGATGTCTCTAGAGCCATCAGGAGCCCTGCTATTTGAGGCAATATTTTCTTTAGCAGTCAATGAGATCCTGCTGAGACATGCAAAAGCGTAACCTCTGGAATGACCTTCCAAGTTACCTTGAAGTCTCTTAGCCATATAAACTCATTTGCTTTACCCTTTCCCCCTTTTGGTCAAGGTCTTTTTCCAGTTGCATTTCTAGTTGGTGCTGTAGTAATCTCCCAGTGCCAGGGAGGCTCATCCCCAGGAGTCATGTCCCATGCTGGGGGGAAGGTAATGCATTTATATGTTGAGTTCGGCTTAAAGAGAGGCCACATTTGAGCAACAAGGAGGCTCTCAGGAGGTAACTCTTAGGTACCCTATAATAATAGGCTAACTTTCAATTTCAAAAGTAGAGGTTCATAAGTACAGTCATCAGTATCAAGGACCTGTCAATGGTCCACACTCCTTCACTAGTCACTGGCCTTGTACTCAGGGGATTCTTGCTGTCCCATCAGGGAATGTGGCAGAGCTCCCCAGGATGAAAATTTGATATTGTTTTGGTTATTGTGTGAATCTCCATCCACTGTGACAATGTCCCATGAACACTTGAACACATTCATATACCTTATAGGTATGCCCCAGGTGACCCTCATCCCATACATCCCCCATCTCTGACACCCTGCACCAATGATCCTCTCCTGCCACAGCTGTAACCCTTCTGTGATCCAAAACTTCTTCAAAATTGAAGCCAACAACCTAACTGAATACAATTAATAGGAAAATGATATAATAATGATAGTTTTAAAAATGAGTAAAATACAATTTTTTAAAAAGTTTGAAATAATAAAAAAATTTAAAAATATAAAATTAAAACAAATTTTGACATTATGTTAGAGCCTCTTAATTGATGATCTAAGGCAGGGCATCCGTTACCTAGAAGTGAGCAGTGAAGTTATCACGTTGCCTCAGAAAGAGGTTGCCTCAATGGATATACCTCCCAGAGACAGTGGAATGCCTCCTCCTCTTCTTTGCCCCTGCAAATCTCACAGACTTGGACACCTACCTCACCCTCAACCTACCTCAATACCTCAATACCACAATAAGGTCTTTTTTTTTTTTTTTTTTAAGATTTTATTTATTTATTCATTTATCCTCCCCTTGCTGTTGTGCTCGCTGGGTCAGCTAACCACGCCGTGCGGGCAGGCTTGCCTTCACCAGGAGGCCCCGGGAACCGAACCCGGGGCCTCCCATATGGTAAACGGGAGCCCTACTGATTGAGCCACAGCCGCTTCCCAGGTCTTTGTTTTCTTACATTGTTACAATCTTGTTTCATTGCTGTATCCCTTCTCAAAAGGGCTTTTACTTTTCACATTTCATTTTGCACTCCTCATGTTCTGCCTGGTATTTTACTTCTGTGCCCATGTCTATTATTTTCCCTATTGTCTTCCAACACCAGCAAGTGACTCAATCACCGGCAGGAACAGCATCAGGGATAAAATTCATCTGGCTTCCACCCATGCCAGGCATTGCGCTGACCCTCATACCAGCATTATCGCTGAATCACCCCAACCTCTGAGGTCAGCTCGATTACTGGATCCATCTTAAAGATAAGAAAGCCAAGGCCTAGAGAAATCGGTAACATTGGGAGGTAGCATGGCCCAGATTTCAAGTGACATTCTGTTCATTGGAGCCCCTTGCACATTTGCAGCTCATGAAGGTTTGTTGGATGAATAAATCAGTTTGGGTCTGGCTCTGCATTAGTTAAATGAACTTGCAGATGTTTGTTCTAACAGCAATTTGTCACATCCTATTTAAAATAAATAACCACTTTATTTCTGAACTCCACTTATCCCTTTATCAGAAGTATACTAAATTAAAGCTATTGTGTCACCTCTTCCAAAAAACATTAGTTTTAATTTCTTTCAAGTGTTGGTCTGAAGCTGATATTATAACTTTTCTAACCATTTCTGCCAAGGTGGATTAAGCCACTGTTTTCAATCCCCAGGAGAGTTTTTATCAAATGCAAATTCTGACCCAGAGGGTCTGGGTGGGACCTGACTTTCACATTTCCACTAAGCTCCTAGGGGACCATGATGCTACTGGCTTGAGGACCATACCTTGAGAAGCAAGAGATTAAACTTTCCCTAAAATTTGACTCAGTTATATCCTTGTGCAATTTTATTTACAGAAATAAAGTATAGGTTACCCCCAAGTGATGAGAGCTACCTGTAGAGCAGGCTAAATAGACATGTATTTTCACTATATAACAATATTACCAAACTCACCAAAGGAAAAGAGTACAAGGAACTCCCTTTCTCACTTCATTAATTAGGAGCTGAGTGTGGAAGACGAGGGGTATGAGTGTCTTTTAAATAGTAGATGGTATATTAAGCGTAATTTATTATTGCTTCATTAATACTTAACTTGCCACCTTTTCCTTTAATTAACTTTTACTGGACTGTGCTTGGTTATAGACTGAGACATCATTTATGTCTGCAGGAATGCAGGACCTAGTGCTTCCTGGCTGCCAGCACCTGTTTTCTCTCCTTTCACAGATACAACTGCACCATTCCTTACCTGCACCTCAAAGCCTCCCATTTCTTGCAGGTCTATAGTGCAGCCGCTTCCACAATGGCAGCCTTGCTATGTGTGCACATTTCAGCTCTTGATTTTTCACCATGTTGTGTTTATCAAATTCTTGGGTGCTGTCTTACCTCTCTGGGGAGTCAGAATCCTAAAGATGACACTTCTCCTCAACCTAGATCTCCATGCTCTGGTTATTCAATCAGACACACTCTAGATACTGCTGCAGAGGGATTCTGTAGATGTAACCAAGGTCCCAAGTCAGCTGACCTTAAGATACAGAGATTATCACCACATCAGGTGAGCCCTTTAAAAGAGCGAGTTTTCTCTAGCTGGCAGCCGAAGTCAGATGGCAAGCATGAGAAGGATATGATGCCATTGTTGGCTTGAAGGTGGTGGGAGGAGCACATGTCAGGGAATGCTAGTCACACCCACAAGGAAACGGAGCCTTGGTCCTTCAACCACAGGGAAGCAAATCCTGCCACCATCTTGAATAAACTTGAGATCAGATTCTTCCCAGGACCTGCAGATAAGTGCCCACTCCAGCCAACTCCTTGATTTAGATAGGTGAGAGACCCTGATGAGAACCCAGATGAGCCTACTTGAGCTTCTGGCTTCCAGAACTGGGGGATAATAACTGGATGTTGCCTTCAGCTGCTAGGCTTGTGGTCATTTGTTATGCAGCAGTGGCTAACTAATACACGACCACCTACCTTCATGCGCCCCACTGTGCAGGGCAGAGCAGGTGCTCCAAGTAGTACCTCCCTAATGCCCGAGCAGCTCATGTCGTTGTGCTCCGCTGTGTGTTGGTGAGAGCTGGTTGCTATGGTTTTTCTCTATTTGCTGTTGGAAACCTCACACAGCCGGATTCCTCTGATGCTTCCCATAACAGGGCTTCCCATTTAGCTGAAAATAAGTGAGACCCAGTGAATGTCTATAATTTGAAAATAACTCAGTTGCAGTCACATTAAATGACTTTAATAATGAACATCAACTCCCAGATGTAAAAATAAAAAATTTAAATAAACCTGAGTGGAAGAAAAATCATAACCAAGGAAAACTATCTTCCTGCTGCTAAAACCAAAGCTCCTCTGTCAATTCCTATATGGCTATATGTTGCCTCCCATAAAAATCAGAGTGTTACTGTGCTGATGGGGGCACCTGCAAGAAAAACTAACCTAGTTCAGTTCATCCATCCTGGTCAGGGGCTAAGGCTCTAGCTCCCTACTCCAAATCTCAAAGTGTCCACAACCCCCACTCTGTGTTGAGGGTCTACAAATGTCCCGGACTGTGGATCAATGGGCTATAGGGGAGTTCCCCAGGTGATGCATTCCTGGGGTGCAGGCTTGAGGAGAGCTCATCTGAACTGGGTCCACTCTGTGCCTTGCTCCTTCTGATGGATCACCATCTCATTTGAGGCATATTGTCCCTCTGCCCAACCCTCATCCTATTAGAGTCTTCTTTCTTGCTCTCCTTGCCCTGTCTTTTTGGAGAATAGGATATCAGTAGTAGAATCAATGTTATTTTCATTGCATGTTTCTGCTTTGCAGGCTGGGAGAAGGGAAATGGTCTTTTAGGAACAAGCAAGATAGAGGTGAACCAGGGCAGAAATACACACAGTCACTAACTTGCTTTTAAGTTGGTGAGACGCAACCTAGAGCAGGAATATGTGTAATGCGTTCCGCCCTTTCGGAGGTGCCACCTTGAGCAATCCATTATTTTACCTCTGTAAACATCAGGTTATTCACCATTAAGATTGTTGTGATTCTAGTACCCACTTGACGGTGTTATAACAGTTTGAAAACAGAATGCAAATAAAGCAATTAGCATCATATTTTATGGTGGACATAAGGTAGGCACTAAGCAAATATCAACTATTTCAACTTTTAAAGGTATCACATGAAAATAATGTGACTTCAATTTGTAAAATCTTTTAGTATTTTTTTTCCAAATCACTATCCCTTTCTTCATCTTGATTTATCTTCCTGATAATCTCTGTCATGTAAATACTGGTGAAATGGAAGGAATCCTAGGTGTTGAGTCCAAAGTACTAGAATGGTGCCTCAGTGCTGCCTTTGCTATTTGCTTCTCTGTGCTCTGGTTCTCTTCAACCCTGGTGATAGATAAAGCAGATCTGCTTCTCATGGGCACATGGTGATGCCACGAAAGCAACAGAGGCTGCTCCCTGGCATGTTTTCAGGTGCCATCCCCCTACACAGATGAAGAAACCAACACAGAGGAGAGGAGAGAGACCTCTCTGAAGTCCTGGTGAACTAACAAAGGAGCTTCCCTTCAACTGACCTTGTCATGCATCATATGACGGTTGGTGGGATGCTTCTAAGAACTGCAAACCTTCCAAAAGCAGAAGAGGAAGGGTTTCTTTTAGCCAAGACTTTCAGACTGTTAGTCAATCACCTCCTTGGCTTTTATTCAAATCAGCGATTTCATAAGCAAGGCAGGATGTCTGACTGTCCTTGAGAACCTTCTAAAGCGGGGATAATCAACAGTTTCTTTCCACCCTATTCAGCTCTTAACTAACCGCAGTCAGACTTCAGCCTCCAGCATTCCACCAAAGAAGCTCTAACCAGTAAATGATATCCTAAGGGACAAAATCCAGACCTCACTTTGCAGTCTTTATCTGGCTTAACTTCTCTGCAGCATTTGGTCTTTAAAGGCTCTTTCTTTATGAGACCTCCTCTCTCACTTCCCATCAGAGCATTCTCTCTTGGCTTTTCACTCATCCTCAGTCTCCTTGATGCCATGGTTTCCTGGAATTGGCTCAAACAGGTGCTTGAGAGTCACTTGTTACATTTTCAGTAATTCTGCAACCCGGTTGATGTCACAGTGGAGTATTTACATCATGGAAATTGGAAAACACTGTAAATCATGCCTTTTATTTCCCATTTCCATAGAGCTGGTGTTGAATCTTTGCCAGCACACTGCTGTGCGAAATGTTCATCTTCTTCTGATCATCTTTTAAATACGGAGTTTAAATTGGATTATGTCTTTAGCCCTCTTCTCATTTATACCCTTTCTCATGATTAATTTATTCTGAACTTCCCTTCCACATGCTGCATGCAAATGACTCCCAAACATATCTTTCCTTTTATGTAAACCCCAGACTTACATGGCCAACTGACTTCTGCAATTACCCCCCTAGTACTGAATGTCCTACAGCAGCTCAAAGACAGCATGTCTAACACCAATTCACATATCCAAAATCCAAACCTGCTTAAAGAATCTTACTTCTTTACCATGGGGAATGATATTATATCTGCTGGAAGCTGGGAGGATCCTTTCCTTCACTTCTCCCTCTTCTCCTAACATCCAGTTAACACCATGCCTACCATTTCTACTCCCCAAGTCACTTTTGAACCTCTCCATCGCTCTCGATTTTCACTGCCACTGACCTAGTTTAAATCACCCACATCAGCCTCCTAACTAGTCTATTTTTATCTACCTTTGAATTCCTCTAATTATTTCTCCATAAAGCAGAAAGATTAAATGTTCAAAACTGCAAATGTGGTTATACACTGTCCTCCTGTTTAGAATCTTCCAGAGCCTTCATGTGGTCTTAGCATCAGAAACCCTTAACAGTTTCACAGGGCACCTCCTCTCCTGTCTGGGTCCCAGCCTGCCTTCCCAGCCACATGGTAGCAGCCCTTTCTTCACTGTGAGCTCCAATCACACCCAGCAAAGTCCCACCTTCTGTCCCTCATTCCTCTTGCAGAACACTGGTCTTCACCTCTGCTTCAAAATCCCATCACCAGCCAGGTGCCTGCTTATTCTCCATGCCTCAACCTAAATACTACTTCCTCAGGAACACCTTCTGGGATGGCTTGAAGCTGTATGGACCCCAGAAAAACATGCTTTTAAATTTAACCCATTCCTGTGGCTGTGAACCCATTGTAAGTCGGACCTATTGATGAGGCTACTTCAGTTAAGATGTGGGCCAGCCCAGGCAGGATGGGTCTTAATCCTATTCCTGCAGTCCCTCTAAAACAGAATGAATACACACGGAGAGAAAGCCATGGAAACAAGAAGCTGAAATAAAGGAAACTTGAAACCCACAAGAGAAGGGAGACGCCAGCCAGTGCCCCCATGAGACAGAGGAGCCAAGGATCCGTGGCAGCCTGTCCTTGGATGACGACACCTTGATTTGGACATTTTCCCAGCCTCAAAACTGGATGCTAATAAATTCCTATTGTTTAACCTGACCCATTTCATGGTATTTGCTTTGAGTAGCCTAGGAAACTAAAGCACCTTCCTTCCCCCCCAGACCACATTGAATCCTGGCTAGACTACCCCACGACACCCAGATCTTCCCTTTGATAACATTTGCCCAACTCTGGTTACTTAAAGTCTGGTGTCCCCTGAGAGTCTCAGGGAGGCAGGGTTGTCTCTCGTTCCAGCACCTGGGACAGCGCCTGGCACTGTGGTCTTGCCGTTGAAAGCGGGCCGTTGAATTGCCCTGCCACTGAAAGCGGGACTTCCCAAATCCATTTTCTATATTTTTCTCTCTCAGAAACTATTCCCTCAGATCAGGCCCTTCTGGAGATTTTCATCAGGCCAATATCTGCAACACAGTATCCATAATTTTAAAGTGCAAAAACTGATCATGTCGTTCCTCTGTTAAAATTTCTTATGCTAAAGACACAATTCTTTGACGCAGCAGGAAGTGGCCAGCTGGTCCGGCTGCTGCCCCCCTTAGCATGTTCCTTGACATCCTGTGGTCGAGTCACAGAGGTCTACACCTTTGGCTCTAAGGCCTCACCTTCGCCCTGACTTTGTGACTCTGACAGCAATATCCTTTCCCATGTCTTTAGGCATCATCTTCTCCTGTATGCAGTCACTTGTCCTCAAAGTCTGGCCAGAGACATGCTCCTCTGTGCCCCCACAGTTCTCTGGGCTCATCCCCTGGGGACACTTAACCAATTGCCTTGAAAGCATTAGAGGGTGAGCTTTCTTTCCTCAACAGCCTGAAGGCAAGAACCTTGTGTTATACGTCTGTATATCCCCAGCCAGGAGCACAGTGCCAGGCACAGAGTGGACATTCAATGCAAGCTGTTTCCTGACTGCAATAAAAGAACGAAGGAATTGTGCACAGGGGAGTAGCTGCTACTCCTTAAAACAAACCAGAGCCCTCACATTTTATCCTCTCAAAAAGCCGCCTGCACTGTAACCCTCAGAGTGTGGATGAGGGTGCCTTTGCAGCGCTCTATAAATCGTTTGTTAACTAAAGTCCATCTGTATTCAGATTTCTTAGGTTTTCCCTAACGGCATTGCAGTATTTCAGAACCTCTTACAAAACCAAACCTCCCAGCAGCCACAGAAGGCACAGCCTGTCCAGCTTTAAAGGCAGCCACTGAGATGCACAGTTTAAAAATAAAATCATGTTTATAAACAAGGTGCTGATTAATGTCTGTCCTTCCCTTTCTTATGAAATATGAATGCTAGAGAGAGAATAGAAACTTCCTTTTACTTCGCATATGTGGGTGCTGGTTCACTGGCTGTGTCGAGAGCAAGCTATTATTCTGACGAATTTCACCCCCAGGAGGAATCTCAGCACGCAGAAGACCTGACTTTGCAAGTATATCAGTTGGTTATGGACTCTCACACTCAGCCTACCTCCTCTCCATACTTATTTTCTTACGTTTCTCTCTTAAAAAATAATCTGGAGAATGTCTGTCCTGGAAGTTTGTGTCTTAACATGGCAATATAAAACACTTTTTTAAAATTTCTAAAGCTCCTTTTGTATTCCGATTGGCTTAGTTTCCCCCTAATGTCCTTTTTCTGTTCCTGGATCTGATCCAGGACACCACAGTACACTTAGTCGTCATGACTTCTTAGGCTCCTTTGGGCTGTGACAGAGTCTTACTTTCCTTGTTTTCAATGACCTTGGCAGTTTTGAGGCCCACTGGCCAGGGGTCCTGGAGAATGCCCCTGTTTGGTTTTGCCTGATGTTTTCCTCACGATTAGACTGGAAGACCGCCGCGGTGAGGTGCCACTCTCATCGCATCACGTAAACGTTCCTGCCATCAACATGACATGCTGACTTGACCACCCGCCTGAGGGAGAGGTTGTCAGGGGTCCCCACGGCAAAGGCACGCTCCCTCCATTGTATACTGCACCTTCAGGAAGAAGTCGCTGTGCACAGTCCAAAACTACAGGGTGAAGGGTTACCCATCTCCTCCCTGAGGGTGGAGTAGCTACAAAAATTATTTGGAATCCACTGCATGGGAGATTTTTCTACTCTCTCCATTTGTTTAGGTATTCATTCATTTTTTATTAGGGAAGTTGTGGTTTTATAGAACAATCATACATAAAATACAGGGTTACCAGATGCCACCCTATTATTAGCACCTTGCAGTGGTGTGGTACATTTGTTAAATTTGATGAAGTCACATTGTACTATTAACTGTAGTCCATGGTTTAACTTAGGGTTCACTGTTTGTGTTATGCAGTTCTATGGATTTTTAAAAAACTTTTAAATTCTAGTACCATATATACAACCTAACATTTCCCCTTTTAACCACATTCAAATATATAATTCAGTGCTGTTACATTATACATTACAACATTGTGCTGTCATCACCACCATCCATTACCAAAACGTTCCATTGTCACAAACAGAAACTCTGTATATTTTAAGCCTTAACTCTCTATTTCCTACACCCACTGCATACCCTGGTAAGCTATATCCTAGAGTCTGAGTCTATGAGTTTCCTTTTTCTAACTATTTCATATAAGTGAGATTATACAATATTTGTCCTTCTGTGTCTGGCTTACTTCACACATGATGTCTTCAAGGATCATCCATGTTGTTGCAGGTACCAGGACTTCATTGCTCTTTATGGTCGAAAAGTATCAGTAATAGAATCCCTGTATTTTCTTCAGTGTGGACTCATGGGAACTTGTCTTATACTTTGGGTTTAATCCAGCACAGCGTTACTTGTTTTGCTGTTCCGGCTGTTCCGGTTTTAACCCAGGGAAGCTCTTCATTCGGCTCCTACGGCCCTGGGCAGAACCCATCATTTTGTTTTTTTGGGCCCTTCTCTACTTTCTAGGACTATAGTATTTTCCAGGATCAAGGCTTTTCTTGTATGTTCCTTGGCCCAGCCCCAGAAGCAGCCATTTCTCCAAGGAATCCTGGTTTCTTTAATCGAAGAGTAGTATTGGAAATCAAGATCTGAACACGGGGAATGCTTGTTGCTCCTGGGGTGAAGCATATTGCAAGAATATTGTTCCATTCAAAATATTAAGAATAGCCTTCCAAATATTATTTTTCCTTAACAAACTCTTAAAAATATGAAAAATGCATTTATCTTAAGTTTTTATATTTTATTTAGATTTTTTCCAACTTTACTAACTTTAAGATAAATTTGCTCTTGTTTTGAAAACTAATGATACTGTTCATTTCTCCTAAATGTTACATGAGATTCCAAAGGCATGACTGTGGTCTTTTTTGCTTTTATCAGTTTCAGTCTTTTTCTTCTCATCATATATTGCCTAACCTAAAAGAGACTCAGTGCCTCCCTTCTAACTAAAATGTCACAGTGATGGTTTCGACTTCCTTGACCTGAGCTGGTTCTAGCCCTGCTAGGACTATCTTATTCCCAGTGTGATGGATTCGATTGTGTACTCCGAAGGATATGTACAATGCAATCCTATTTGGAAACGGGATCTTTCAAGATGCTATTGGTTCAGGTGAGGCTGAACTGCATTAAGGTGGGCTCTAGCCCAATATGACTCTTGCCCCATAAGAGGAGGAAGCTTGGACACAGGCGACAGACAGTGAGACAAGGTAGCCGTGTGACAGAGGCAGAGCAAAGAGCAGTGTGGCCGGCTGGCCGTCACTGCCAGAAGAAGCGGTGCCCTGCTGATAGCTTGGTTCAGACTCCCAGCCTCCAGCACAACGAGCCTTTCTGTGGTCTTAAGTCAATCAGCTTTAGGTACTCTGATATGGCAGCCTTAGGAAAGGAAGCCATCCAGCGACTGAACTGCAGGCAATAGCACAGCTGGGTGAAAGACTCACCACGGTTTTGCACATAGGCAAGATAATGCTTTCTGGATTGTTTCCAGTCCCCCTGGTGAATCAGAACATTTGGCTGACCTTTCTGGGAGCAGTAACAGCACATTTAAGTAATGCCTTCCCTAAATGGGCTATAGCGACTTTGAGGTCCATTTCCAGGATCGTAGCTGAGAGTTAAGAGCACAGAATGTTACAAAAATAGCTTAGACTTCCTTTTCTTTCTCTAGGTAGGTTATTTTGCTCTTGCTCACATTATTTTTCACCTGCCACTTTCCAGCAGCATTGCCACACTAAATTACTTCTAAGATTGTATTTAATCACTGCCTGTACCTGCAGTGTTGCTACGTGTGCAGGATCAGAAATAGACCTGCTAAATATGAGGCTTTGCTCTTCCTCAATTAGACACCCACTTCGTACTTGTCCGTTTGGCCGTGAGTGAGAGCTGGAGACACCATTCGAATGCAGGCATGCCCTCATTCTAAAGCTCATGATGATTTTACAAAATGCTGAAAGTTCCAGCAGTTTCTCGGGACGGATTTCTGGATGTGCCTGTATTGGGGGCCTATTATTATATTTTATTCAGCATCCGTGAGGTCTGTGGACAGGAGACAGTTACAGAAAGGAGAGGTGCCAACTTCACCTTTTTATGAACTGACTTTGTAATCAACACTGTGGGATTTTGCTAGGCATACACCATCCTCACGGATAAAAAGAGGTTTCATGGAAAAATCCCACAAATTTTAAGACCACAGAGCTGACCTCCTTTCCCCCAGCACTTGCCCCTGATGCTGTGCATCCGCAGACCTGAGGGACTCCCTAAATCTTGACTGATTTGGGGTATCTACGCTGAGCAAACCAGGAAGAGCTGAATTTATCCAGCCTGACTACATCAGAAGTGGACATATCTCAAGTTTCTTATCTATAGCTTTGAACACCACTACCATTCTATTAGAAATATTTATTTTTAATTAATTAATTAATTGCCTCACTTTCACATTTAAACACACTGGATGAGTAAACATTAATTGCATATTCAAATGTTCCACGTCTGTTGGGTGTGAGCTTGCGAAGGTGGTATTTTAAATTCTTGGATTTCATGCCAGACATGACAGGCTTTATGGGAAACAAGTGATTGCCATGGTATTCAGAGATAGAACTTGGAACGCCATGAACAGAATGTCAGTGGTTGCAGAAAGTAATTGGATAGGGCCCATTTTTATTCCGGATTTAAGAATGTAAAATATAACTATATTTTTAATTTTTAAACTAAACCTGATATATTTCAGGGTTACAAAAAAGAATCCCCAATCATTCTAGAGCAGTTGCTAATGAGATGAAAGTGAATCTTGGGTCTCTGTGGTGTGTTAAAGCTTGGAACCACTGCTTCCTCTGCATCTCCGTGGTGTGGCCTCAGATTGGGTCAGCTTGCTGTCAATGAGCTCCGAGAGTGCTGGTAGAAGCAGGTTGCAATTAGAGAGCGTCACGGGTGCCAGGCTGGGGGCCAGGGACACCCTAGTACCAAAAGGCAGGTGCATCTAGACAGCTCTGGCTCCTTGTCCCAGGACAGGATTCCAGTGCACTGGGTGGGACCAGTTGAAGGGCTTGGGCTCATCTGGTGCTTTCGTACCCACAGGTAGATCTGCTCGGTTTGGTAAGTAAAGATACAGGATGCCCAGATAAATGTGAATTTCAGATAAACACGAATAACTTTTTAATATAATTATGTCCTATGCAACATTATACAATTTAAAAATTGTTATTTTCCTGAAAATCAAATTCAACTGGACATCCTATTTTATCTGGCAACCCCACAGAAAGGACACCTTCCGTTAGCAGCAGGAGGAACCTCAAGGGAGAGAAATGACAAGAACCTTTGTTCTATTGTCTGGCAGTGCTGGGGCATTATCCTCTGAGACAGACACAGTGAAGAAAAAGGGGTCTTCTGTGCTACAAGAAATGGAGAGAGCAAGTAGAGCCTGTCGTCTTTATCTTCTCTGAAAGGTGCAACTTTAGATAAGGAGTCTTCCTTCTAGAATAAGATCTCTCCTCCTGCTACACTGGAATGTCACTCCTTTGATTCTAAATCCTCTGGGTGATGGAGAGGGGGGACAGCGAAGAGCCTTGGGCTCCCCCTAGAGGCCAAGAAGGTAACACTCCTGTTGTACTGGGCAAAAGTACCTGACTCCTTATTTCGCCTCCAGGTGATAAAGAGAGGTTTTTATGGAGTAAGCCCCGCCCAATAACAACTAAAAAAGGCTTTAAACACAAGAAATCAGGGAAGTTAGCAAGTAAGGGACAGGACTGGCATCTGATTGTTGTGGCCATGCTGACTGACCATTGCTTTGTTCGTTTGGTTGGTGTTTGTGTCATGAAGCTTCTTAAATAATTGTAACATCACCCCAGTTAGGGGAGACGTATAAAGGTGATGGGAACCAGAGGTGTGGCGGTCCCGGAGTGGAAAGCTGGTACTCACACCAATTAGGACTTTTTCACTGATTAATTATAACAATGATTAATTACAACATGATTGATTACAAAAATGATGTAATGATTGTCATCATTATTACTATATTTTATATTCTGTGAGGTTCCAAGTCCTTGTCATTTCTAGTTTCCAGAATACAGCGAGACTCTTCAAAACTGAGTCAATGAATGAATGGAAGACTGTGTCTTGTAGGTACTATCTTGGAAAGTAATCAGATAATGCATTTTTTATTTCACAATAAAGCAGATTGCCCTGCATCTCCCCACCCAGTGGATCAATAGCATTTATTACTTCCAGGAAGGGGCAGATACACCTATAACAAAAAAAATCATTGCTCAATTTTTAGTTTCAACTACACTTTTCAGAATCCAAATTGTTGAAATCCTAGGTTTAGCATGTCAAGAGCTAAATTTGGATATCTGGGAAGGGAGGTTCCCTACCAGCCATAGTATATAACAGACACAGGATATGAGAGGAATTGCTACTGGCCAGCAAGCTCATTCTTTGGTGTGAGAAGTCACATGGGGAGAGAGAAGTGTAGACATGGTTGTCCTGGGGGATGATGGAGACATCCAGATATATTCTGGGGCTCTGAGAACATAGGGGCTGGTACCCAGCTCCTCCCCTGTCCATCCGAGCAGAGCAACGTTGAAGGAGGGAGGAGATGGCAGGGGAGGGGTGTCTCTCTAGAGTGGAGGCAAGGATAAACAGCTCATACTCACCTGTAGAACTTCCTGTGTCTTCTGACTACTTTACAATGGCAATAGGGCATCTTGAAGAGACACATCTGCACTCAAAGGGGGACACCAAACATCAGACTCCACCTCTGAGAGCCCAGCTGGCATGTATGATAAAGATTTTAAAGATGAGATTAGAGTTCAACAAGACATGCTGGAAAAAGATAAAGGCTCAATGACAAGGAAGATAGGTGATATAATAACGTATCAGGAAAAGTAAAATTGGACTGGAAATATTCTTGCCATCAGGTCTTATATATCATTCACTTTCTAGACATTACCATGTTCTTAGTTTTAAGTGCATTTATATCATTATATCATTTGCAATATTTAGTTCTAATGACATCATTTGAGGGATCACAGTGCTTGTGAGGATAAAACATGTGTGAGTTGTGTGAGTAAAATGCCCATTATTGAGTGCCAATGGGAATTCGCCTTTAATTATTAAACATGTCACTAGTTAAAAGCTGCGGGTATAGAGTTGATTAAAAATTGACATATGTGTATGGGAAGGGAAGTCAGCACAAAAGTCAATTTGGCACCCTGCCCAGCGCTTCTGCCCACTTCCCTCTTTCGGCTGTGCACTACTATGCTTTCCGAAGTGGATCTCAAAACTACAATTCAGGATCTGCTGTCAAGGCTGCTGGAGCATCCTCCCTCAGAAGTCACCAAAGCAGACCAGTGCTTGGCTGGAGGGTGTGTCTGGCAGGACAAGGGGCAGAGATTCCCAGGCTTGGCCTTGACTCCCTGGGTACCATGGCTTACTTTGGGGAGCAGAAGCCTTGACACAGAGTACTTAGGTCAACCTGCCTATCTTTGGTATGCTTTGAACTCTGCTTTTGTTTCTTCATGTATTAGTCTACAAGACACTTCTTAATTTTTATTAAAAAACATTTTATTAGAGAAGTTGTGAGTTTACAGAATTACTATGCATGAAATACAGGATTCCCATACACCATCCCACCACCAGCACCTTACTTTGGTGTGGAACACTAGTTAAAATTAATAATAGCACTTGTTCATAACTGTACTATTTTTAACAGTAGTTACCTTTGTTACAAACAATGAAACAAGATTAAAATAGTACAACCCGCTTTTAAATTTTAAGTTGGTGATGGTGATATATATCCACAACTGATGTTCACTGACTCCTTTTCCCCCAGTTTTAAAAAAAAAAATTTATTTTGAAATAACTTTGTTTCCAGCACGATTTAAAAAATAATATAAACCCCATACAGAGATCTCCAACATCCCTCTATCCCCCAATTCCTAGCTCCAGCATTGTTAACATTTATCCACCTCTGTCCATCCACCCACCTATATATCCATCCGTCTACAGCCTGTCTGTCTATGTATCTATTTTCTGAACACTTGTCTACATCATGTTCTTTGAACACTTAATACCACCAGGTACATTTCCTAAGAACAAAGATAGTCACTTATGTAATCACCTTAAGGGCAGTTGCCAAGTCCAAGCAATTTTACATTGATATAAAGTTTGCAGACTATATTACAATATTTTCATATGTCCATTTGATCCTTTTCTCCCCACTTATTAGATTCCTTCTGAGATCACATATTGAATTCAGTTGTCATTATCCCTTTATTTGCTCTTTCTTTTTTTAAATTGGAGGACATACATACAACATAAACTTTCCCATCTCAGCTACTCCCAGACAGACCATTGAATGGAATTAATCACTTGCGCAATGTTGTGTCACTCTCACCAGCTAAAATTTTCCCATCTCCCCAAACAAAAACCCTGCACCCTTTTCACATTAACTCCCCATTCTGCCTGTCCATGGTAACCTGTACTTTACTTTCTGCCTCTATGAGCTTGCACATTCTCTGATGTTTTCTTTGTAATAAATTTACAAATTTATTTCAAAAAATAAATTTAACAACCTAACTATAACAATCTTGTTAGCTTTGATACCAACTTAACTTCAATAGTATGCACAATGTTCCTATACCCCTCCACCCACACCTTTTTGTAGCTCTTGTCACACATTTCATGTTTATATATTACAAGTACAAAACCACTGATTTATCATTACATTTTATACATTTGGCTTTTAGATCCTGTAGTAAATAAACAGTGGAGTTTCAAACCAAAATTACAATCATACTGGCATTTACATTAATCCGTGTTGTTACCTTCACCAGAGATCTTTGTTTCTTCATTCGGCTCCAATCTATTTTCTAGCATCCTTTCCTCTCAACTTGTAGAACTCCCTTTATCATTTCTTGTAGGCTGATTTAGTGGTAACAAACTCTCTCAGCTTTTGTTTATCTGGGATTGTCTTAATCTCTCCCTCATTTTTGAAAGACAGTTTTGCCAGATATAGAATTCTTGGTTGGCAATTTTTTTGCTTTCAGAACTTTAAATCTGTCATCCTAGTGCCTTCTTGCTTCTGTGGTTTTCTCTCCAAGATTTTCTATGTCCTCAGTTCTCTAAAATAGAGAGAGTTAAAGACCAATAAGGAAGTTAAAACATTAGTAAAGGGGTAGAATCCTGAACTAAAGTAAGTGGATGGAAATACTGAATAAGGGATAGCTAATAGAAATATTTTAGAAAGTTGAATATGCAGACCTTAGTTCTGTACAAATTGATTCCAGGGTATAAAATCCAGTACCTCATAAATCCCCAAGCTTGAAATGTAAACTAAATTATAATATGAATCATTGATTTTGTCAAATATAAACACATCCAATGTTTATATAAATGTGTATACATGTACAAAACACAATGAATATATTTATGTGTGTGTGTGTGCGTGTACATAGGTTAAGAAAGAAATATGTTTTCTAAGATTAATGTATTAAATATGGTATCAAACTGGACCAAACCTTCTTAAATTGTGGCTAGTTTTTGAATGAACATTTGGATGAGAAAATAGCCAAATATTATTATCTTTTATTTTGCATACATATAGTAACTTTCCTCTGAAAAATTCAAATATGAATGAAATGAGTAAAAAAAAAATATATGACTCAAATTTTCCTTTTGAACTAAGAGATCTTAAGGGAAATCACATGGTTTAGACATAAAAGGGCATCTAGACATCTAACCTTCCAGACATCTTATTTTTCAGACAGTGAACAGGCAGTCCAGTAATGGTGAATTGCAAAATGACTGAGAGAATGTACAAGTTGCATTAGCATCTGGACATATCACATCTGATTTGCTAGCAAAGATGCTAAGACTCCCTTTAATTCAACTGTGAACTGAAACCAGAATTCATGTCTTTTACTTTATTCAAGCATCATCCAACATGGCTCTTAAGAAGCAAACTCAAACAATGGATTTAATTTAATTTTCAAGTCAACATAAATTTATAAAAGAGAAAATAAAAATATAACCTAGAACATACTCGAATTCAGGCTCTATGTTCTACTAAAAGAACTAATAACATTATCACATTAATAAAGGTTAAAGAAATTTTTCTATTTTTGAATAATTCTCATTTTTATGTTGCACAGTGATCCTCACACTTTTTTAAAATAAAGATTTATTTTATTTTTATTTATTTATCCCCCCCTTGCTGCTTGTGCTTGCTGTGTCCATTTGCTGTGCATTTTTCTGTGTCTGCTTGTCTCCCTTTGTTGGGTCATCTTCCTGAGCCAGCTCAGCACGCCACGTGGGCCAGCAGCTCACCGCGCCATGCAGGCTGCCTTGCTTTCACCAGGGGTCCTCCCATATGGTAAACGGGATCCCAACCAATTGATCCACAGCCGCTTCCCTGATCCTCCCTCTTGATGCATATTGTAATCATCTAGAGAGCTGGAATAACGTGACTCCTGGGCCTCATGCTGATCTTCCGTATAATTCATCTGGAAGTGAGTATGCGCCTCAAAATACCCAAATGAGCAGCTGGAGTTGAGAACCATTGGTCTTGTGATTCTCCTTTGCCTGTTCAGTCTTCTGAAGCACAGCAATTAGGTTCGGTGCAAAATTAAAATTTACTGAGATGGGCAGAATTGGTGCATATGAACTATCTATGTTAAAATATGGTACCAGTGTAAATATTCAGTTTACTTTTACTTTACATACATTTAAACTACTAACCAAAAAAGAAAAAAAAAATCCAGGCTGTCACCAATTTTACTCCAAGGATCACAAGTGCTTTCTCTAGGCCCTGACTTTGCCTGATCTTACCCAAACAAACCCTATTTCTGTATTTCCTATCTCCAGGGCACCTTCTCTTGTAATTCCTACTTTGGAAAAGGACACACCTACCATCCAAGAGGCTTAAAAAAGAAAACGCCAGAAACCTGTGTTGGACAGAGTGCCCGGTGCCAGGGATTTGGTGACTGGGAAGACATGCCCCAGCACTGCCAGCTGTGGGGTGCAGCCTTCGAGGCCTGGCCATCAGAGTCAGGGCCACCCGCCCCTGCCTATTGGTCATTGAGTGAGTGGACACTTGCCACCTGACTTGGTTTCTAGTCCAGATTTCCTGTGCAGCCAATGAGCTCTCTCCAGAAGAGAAATCTGGCCATGTCATTCCCATTTATACACATGAAATTTTTTGTCATTCATAGAAAGACATAAACCCCTCGACTTCAGGCTCCAACCCAGGCTCCAGCCTTTCCACAACTCTGTGACATCCCACACGCTGACCCAAATTAACTTCTTCTTTGAAGCCTCCCCTGGAGCCCTCAGGAATTTACTCTTTCTCTCCTTGTTATCCCCAGTTCATTGAATAGAAAATCAGTGTTTCTATTGTGGTTGTCCTTCTTTGCGTTTTTTTTTTTTTTTCAGGTGTTTTAAAAAAAGAGTATGTTAGAAATAATTTATTCCTACCCTATACACTTGAAATTCCTCTGAAATGTTTATGGCTCAAGAATTTATGGTACTTGAAGTTTAGAGAGATTCTTTTTCATCTTCTGTTTTACCACATCCTCATGTCAAGTATCACGTCATTCTAACAAATTTGGCTTTATATATCCATCACCTATCGCTCTTCTATTTATTAATCATCCACCTCCTATCTCTTATTTATGTTCTATTTATGTATCTATCTCCTATCTATCCGTCCTCTCATCAATTTATCCATCTTAATAATTTTTCTGAAGTGTTTGAAAAATAATGACATACCTCATGACTCTATAAAAAGGTAAACAGATAAGCGTTCCTTCCATCCCTACCCTCTCTGTTCCCCACCTTCTGTGAGTAACCATATTTATTTGATTCTGATTTATGCTGACAGTGATTCTTTTTTAATAACAAGCAAGTATGTTTTCCTATTACCTCTATGACCTTACTTGCAGTTTTCCCTGTTGCTATAATTATCGTTTCCATTATTTTTCTTTTTTGTTAAGGGGGTGAACGTTAATTGAAAGGATCATCACATCTTGGAACATGCTTAAAATGTTTCATTTGTTATCTGGCTAGTTTTGAAAAGAAAATAAATTCTCATGGATGGAGCAAATATATGCTTGAGATTAAAAGATATAAAAAAGGAAAAGAAAACATGCATGTGTGTCTTCAGTACATGAAGTTGTGAAAAAGAGTGAAGATTGACTTGAGAGAAACATTTCAGTGGGTTGAATACATTTTCTCATCACAACAGTTTCCATAAAGGTGCAAATCTGTAAATAGAACAATGTCTTGGCCCCGGTGGGTTATCGGGTTTCTGCTGCACTAATTTTTTAATATATTTTTATTAGAGAGGTTGTGAACTTACAAAACAATCATGGACATGTGTGGAATTCCCATACAACACCCCTCCCCTAACACACTACATAGTTGTGGAACATTTGTTACAGATTATGAGATAATATCATCAGAGTATTACCACTAAATATGGTCTAAAGTGTACCTTTGGTATATTTTTTTCATACCCCCTATTATTAACACAGCACATCTTTGGCATTGATGTAAGAATATTACAGTATTGTTGTTAACTATAGTCCATAGGTTACATTAATTGTATTCTCCTATGCTTCTCCACATTCTTACCACCTTGTATTAGTGATGTACATTTGTTCTAGTTCATAGAAGGACATTCTTCTATTTATACTATTAACCACAATTCTCATCCACCTCTGGATTCACTATGTTATTCAGTCCCCAGATTATTCTCTAGATTTCTCTCAAATGACATTCACATCCCCCCCCATTCAGCCACAATTCCATTTATAAACCAGCTGCGTTAGTTCTCACTATAATGTGTTACCGTCAAATATATCCATTTCCACACTTTTACAGTCAAGGTTAATTAAAACTTGTACACACATTAAGCCTCAGTACACCTTTTCAGCCCTCCTCTTATCTCATAATAACCTTACTCTAGGATTTAACTCCATGCATTTATTCTTCATATTTAGTTCATAGTAGTGAGACCATGTAATATTTGTCCTTTTGTGTCTGGTTTATTTCACTTAGCATAATGTCTTCAAGGTTCATTCATGTTATCATATGTGTCCCAATTTCATTTCTTTTTACTGCAGCATAGTATTCCATTGTATGTTTATACCACATTTTGCTTATCCATTCATCAGTTGATGGGCATTTGGGTTGTTTCCATCTTTTGGTTATTGTGAATAACACCACTATAAACATTGGTGTGCAAATGTTGCTTCACATCATGATTTTCAGTTCTTCTCGATATAGTCCTAGTCGATGAATTGCTGGATCATATGGCAATTTTATATTTAGCTTCCTGAGGAACTGCCAAATTGTCTTCCCCAGAGGCTGCACCATTTTACATTCCCACAAACAGTGAAGGAGTGTTCCAATTTCTCCACATCCTTGTCAGCCATTAATATTTTCTGTTGTTTTTTTTTACTAGTGGCCATTCTATGCAGTGTGAGATGATATCTCATTGTAGTTTTGATTTGCATTTCCCTAATAGCTAGTGATATTGGACATTTTTTCATGTGCTTTTTTGTCCATTTGTCTTTCTTCTTTGGAGAAATGTCTGTTTAAATCTTTTGCCCATTTTTAAATTGGATTGCTTGCTCTTTTATTTTTGAGTTGCATAATCTCTTTAGGTAGAATGGAAATCAAGCCCTCATTTGATATATGGTTTCCAAATATTTTCTCCAATTAAGTGAGCAGCATTTTCATCTTCTTGAAGAAGTCCTTTGAATCACAAAACTGTTTTAGTTTGATGAGGTTCCATTTACCCATGTTTTCTTTCATTGATTGTGGTTTTGTTGTAAGGTTTAAGAATCCTCCACCTACCACCAGGTCTTGAAGATGTTTCACTACATTTTCTTCTAGGAGCTTCATGGTTGTAGATCTTTGGTTACAAGTCTATGTGTAAGTTAGGTCTTTGATCCTTTTTGAGTTAATTTTTGTATAAGATGTGAAATAGGGTTCCTCTTTCTTTCTTTTGAATATCGATATCCAGTTCTCCCAACATCATTTGTTGAATAGACTGTTTTGCCCCAGCTGAGTGGGTTTGACAGTCTTGTCAAAAATCACTTGACCATAGATATGAGGTCTTTTGCTGAACCAACACCTCATTTCCATTGGTTTATGTGTATATCTTTATAAGAGTACCAAGCTGTGTTTTTTTTGTTTTTTTTTTAGGGTTTTTTTTTTTTTTTAATCACTGTAGCTAGGTAATATGATTTGAAGTGTGGAATTGAAAGTCCTCCAACTTCACTCTTCTTTTTAAGATGTTTCTGGCTATTTGGGTCTCTTACCCTTCCAAATAAATTTGATAATTGCATTTTCCATTTCTTTAAAAAAATGAAAAATGCTGGTGGAATTTTTATTGAGATTGCATTGATCTGTATATTAATTTGGGTAGAATTGACATCTTAATGATACTTAATCTTCCAATCCATGAGCACAGAATGTTCTTCTATTTATTTAGGTTATTTCTTATTTCTTTTAGTAATGTATCATAGTTTTCTGAACACAAGTACTTTATGTCCTTGGTTAAGTTTATTCCTAAATATTCGATTTCATTATTGTAAATGGAATTTTTATTCCTTTCTCTTCAGATTGTGCATTACTAATGTCTAGAAACAATACTGATTTTTGCATATTAATCTTGTATCCTGCCACTCTGCTGAAAACATTTATTAGCTCTAGAGATACGGGAGATTTTTTCAGGACTTTCTAGGTATAGGATCATATCTGCAAATAGCGAAAGTTTTACTTTTTCCTTTCCAATTTGGATGCCTTTTATTTCTTTTTCTTCTCTGATTGCTCCAGCTATAACCTCTAGCACTATATTGACTATATATAGTTGTGACAGTGGGCAGCCTTGGCTTGCTCCTAATCTCAGTGGGAAAGCTTTCAGTCTTTCACCATAGAATACAATGTTATCTGTGGGTTTTTCATATATTAGAAACTTTCCTTCAATTCCTATCTTTTGTAATAATATTTTTATCAAGAAAGATGCTGTATTTTGTCAAATGCCTTTTCTGTGTCAATCAATAAGATCATGTGATTTTTCTTCTTTGATTTATTAATATCATGTATTATGCTGATTGATTTTCTTGTCTTGAACAACCCATGCATGACTCATATAAAACCCATCTGATATGATGATTGATTCCTTAAATGTGTTGTTGGATTCAATTAGTAAGTATTTTGTTGAGGATTTTTGTATCTGTATTAGTAAGGGAAATGGGTCTGTAATTTTCTTTTTTCATAATATCTTTACCTGGCTTTAATATTAGGGTGAACTGGCTTCATAGAACGAGTTTGATAGTGTTCCTTCTTTTTCAATTTTTCTGAAGAGTTTGAGTAGGATTGGTACTAAATCTTCTTTGAATGCTTGGTAGAAATCACATATGAAACCATCTAGTCCTGGGCTTTTCATTTTGGGGAGTTGTTTGATGACTGTTTCAATCTCTTTGCTTGTAATTGGTTTGTTGAGGTCTTCTATTTCTTCTAGGGTCAGTGTAGGTTCATAGGAATTTTTCCATTTCATCTACATTATCTAGTTTGTTGGCATACAGTTAGTTATTCATAGTATCTTCTTATGATCTCTTTTTATTTTTGTGGGGTCAGTAGTAATTTCCTATTCATTTTTTATTTTATTTATTTGCATCTTTTCTCTTTTATTCTTTGTCAATCTAGCAAACGGTTTGTCAATTTTGTTAATCTTCTTGAAGTACCAACTTTTGGTTTTGTTAATTCTTTTTTTGTTTTGTTTTGTTATCAATTTCATTTACTTCTACTTTGATCTTTGTTATTTCATTCCTTCTGCTTGCTTTGGAAATAGTTTGCTGTTCCTTTTTCTAGTTATTCCAGGTATGTGGTTAGGTTATTGATTTTAGCTCTTTCTTCTTTTTTAATATAAACATTGAGGGCTATAAATTTCCCTCTCAGCACTGCCTTCACTGCATCCCATAGGTTCTAATATGCTGTGTTCTCATTTTCATTCATCTCTAGATATTTATTGATTTGTCTTGCAATATCTTCTTGGACCAAATGATTATTTGAGAGTGTGTTGTTTAATCTCCAAATATTTGTGAAATCTCTCTTTTTCTTCCTGTTGTTGATTTCCATCTTTATTCCATTATGATCAGAGAAAGTGTTTTGTGTAATTTAAATCTTGTTGAATTTATTGAGATCTGCTTTGTGACCCAACATATGGTCTATCCTGGAGAAAGATCCATGAACACTTGAGAAGAATGTATTTCCGGCTGTTTGGGGATGCAATGTTCTGTAAATGTCTATTAGGTTTAGTCCATTTATCATAGTATTAAAGCTCTGTTTCTTTACTGATCCTCTGCCATATGTTATATCCAATACTGAGAGTGGTATATTGAAGTCTCCAACTATTATTGTAGTGATATCTATTTCTCCCTTTAGTTTTGACAGTGTTTGCATTATGTAATTTGGGGCATCCTGGTTAGGTGCATATACATTTATGATTGTTATTTCTTCCTGGTGAATTGCCCCTTTTATTAATATATAATATCCTTCCTTGTCTCTAATAACAGTTTCACTTTTAAAGTCTATACCATCTGATATAAGTATAGCTACTCCAGCTTTTTTTTTCTTTTTGGCTACTGCATGGGTGGAATAACTTTTTCCAGCCTTTCACTTTCAATTTACTGGTATCCTTCTGTCTAAGATGAATCTCTTGTAGACAGCATATAGATGACTCATATTTTCTTATCCATTCCAGCAGTCTATGTCTTTTGATTGGGGAGTTCAATCCATTAACATTCAATGCTATTACTGTAATGGCAGTTCTTACTTCACCCATTTTAACCTTTGGGTTTTATCTGTCCTATTTTATTTTCACTACTCTTTTTACACTTTTAGTTACTTTTTAAAATATATATATAATCTTCACTTCTAGACTCTCTTCCAAGCCTCTCCCCCTGTCTTTGTCTTTTCAGGCTGTAGCACACACTTTAGTATTTCCTGCAAAGCTAGTCTCTTGTTTACAAACTCTCTCAGTTTCTGTTCATCTATGAATATTCTAAACTTGTCCTCATTTTTGAAAGACAATCTTGCTGGATATAAGATTTTTGGCTGGAAGTCTTTCTTTTGCAGTATCTTAAATATATCATACCACTGTCTTCTTGCCTCCATGGTTTCTGATGAGAAATCAGCCCTTAATCTTATTTAGTATTCCTTGTATGTGATGCATCACTTTTCTTTTGGTGCTTTGTCATTGGTATTAGACATTCTGTTTAGTAAATGTCTCAGAGTAAGTCTATTCAGATTTACTTGGAATGGGAGTGTGTTGTGCTTCTTGGACATAGATATCTATGTCCTTAAATAGGGTTGGGAAATTTTCAACCATTATTTCTTCAAATATTCCTTCTGCCCCTATTCCCTTCTCTTCTCCTTCTGGAACACCCATGACAAATATGTTTGCATGTCTCTTACTGTCATTTAGTTCCCTCAGACCTTGTTCAATTTTTTCCATTCTTTTCTTTATCTATTCTTTTGTATGTTTGCTTTTGGAGGCCATGTCTTCAACCTCACTGATCCTTTCTTCTGCCTCTTCAAATCTGCTGTTATATGCCTCCAGTGCTTTTTAAATTTCATTTATTGTGCTTTTCATTTTCATAAGATCTTTTATTTTTCTATGTATGCTTTCAAATTTTTCTTTGTGCTCATCCAGGGTTTTCTTAATATCTTTAATCTCTTTAGCCATCTCATTTAATATATTAAGGGTTTTTATTTGGGCATCTATGAGTATTTGTCTCAACTCCTTTATGTCATCTGAAGGCTAATCTTTTTCCTTTGACTGGACCATATCTTCCTGTTTCTTTGTATGGATTGTAATTTTTTGTTGGTGTCTTGGCATCTGGCTTACTATATATACTTATTCTGGGTGCATTTTCTTTCTTTATTTTAGGACTTTCTTGCCCTTTCTCTCTTGCTGGTTGTGTACTAGGAACTGAGGATGTAGTTGGTACTGTAAGCTTTGGAGCCTGAAGCTTCCCATGTTGCCCTGGGAACCAATGAAGCTCACCCCCCCGCCCCCTTTTTCCTCTGCCAGGAGTGGGGAAGGAGCCACAGCTATGTGTAGTGATCCAAGCCATGCAGGCCAAGACTGTAGTTGCCCAGAGAGACTGATGAAGCTTCACACCCCTTCATTCCCTGTCTGGGGTGGCAATGGAGCTGCAGTTGTGGGCAGTAAACTAAGCCACATGTGTCAAATCTGACCACAGTTTCCCGGGTTGAATGATGTAGCACTGGCTCCCTCCTCCTCTACCAGGGGTGGGAATGGACCCTCCACAGTGCTCAAAAATCTAATCCATTTTGCCCCAAATCACCTGCAGTTGTCTGAAAGGCTGAGGGAATACTTTCCCTTCTGCCATTTAAGGGGTGGGGATGGAACCACAGGCACCCAACAGACCAGTACGCACAGGCTGAAAGCACCTGAAGCAGAGATGCCAAGGAAACACAGCTCCCCTTCTATCCTATTGGGTGTTAGGTATGGAGCCTCAGATGCCCAAGTATACAGTCTGTACTGGCTGAAATTGCCTGCAGTTCCCAGAGAGTCTGATGAAGGTCCTGCCAGCTTCCTCCCTGCCAGAGGTGGGACTGGAGCCTAAGCTAGGGCTGCAATCCAATCTGTGTGCAAAGAAGTTGGTCCCTACCATCTCTGTGATTTTCAATCAAACCTGGTTCTCCTCAAGCTGGGACAGAGTTAAAATGGCAGCTACCAGCCTCCTACCAGCCTCCTTCTGACTTGGACAAGTTCAAACTTCAGCTGTTCTTAGGATTATACTTTAGCCCACCAAATTTACTAATCAGTAGCTGAAGTCAGGGTCCAACCATCTCTTCCTTCCCCATTTTTGGGAAATGGAGCTTCTAACTCCAGCCACAGAATAGCTCCTGAGGCTGCTTGCACCACCAGTGGGGAGGGTGGTCACCAGCCTTCATGGCATGGAGTGCTCAATTCACAAATCTTCTCTGCAGATGTGCAGTCTCCTCTTTACATTCTTTCAAGGATGCTCTTCTGGTCTCCGGCCCCCCCCACAAACAGGTCCTTTAGGAAACTCAATGTGATTACTAACTACCCTGTAGGATGAGCTGGCTCTTGGAGCTCCTTACTCTTCCACCAAATTGCCCTTCCTCCTCTGCTGCATTAATTTTGAATTATATATAATCTTTTGCAAAAACACAGAAAATGAAACCTTCAAGACTGGAGATAGGTTGAAGAATCATTTCTTCCTGAGAACTGTGACTACATGCATTTATAAATTTACTGAATGTGTAATGAACTCCTGGCCATCATTATTAATCTTCAAGGGCAGGATGAGGAATTCCCACACATGGGGAGGTAGAAAGGACTGACTCTCCTGATTTCCTGGAATGTTTGTTTGAGGCATTAATTAGAGCAAAGTGATATGTAATGCACATGGGGATAATAAAGCTAATCGCAAAATGGTGTTACCAAGCAACCTGAGGAAGATGGGAGGACATTAGACCAGTGTCGGGAGCTGTAGAACCAGAAGTACCTCATTTAATATGACTGACCCGCGAAATATGTTCTATTATTAAAGCCAATCAGAGAATAGCCCCTAAATACCTGAGAGAGGAGAAAGAGGGAAAGAGTAAATGGTCTGTTTAGGTCTATCACAGACATCTAATGTGTCCCAGTTGCTGGAGGAAAAACAAAGCAAAATAAGAAAGCCTGTGTTTCAAGAAGATTTGATCTAATGTTAAAAAACCAAAAGACTGTAATACAATGGGCAAGTTCTGCAACAATGACATGCAAAAGTACTTTTCTAAACACAAAAGGAAACACATAATATACACTATTCTGCACCTTGCTATTTGTATTTAATATATTCTGAAGATCAGTTACAAAATCTGTAAGAGATCATTTTAATTCTATTTCATAGTTTATTTACCCAGTTTGTTACCATTGTTTATTAAACCCTTTCTTTGGACCAGTGGTGTTTCTATCTTAATGCCATAATGAATAACCATGAAAATATGTTGTTTTGTATTTGTTGATGTGAATCTTTAAGACAGATTCACAAACATGAGATTGGTGGATAAAAAGGTAATTTTGTGAAATATTCCCGAGTTCCCTTCCATTTAGTTCATAATTCTCCCTAACCTTGCCAGCAGTGGGTTTTGAGTGTTGGGTTTGTGTCCAGTGGGTGAGGTATGTCTCAGTGTAGCTTTCATGTGCATCTCTTTTGCTATGAATCAGTAAAATATCTTTGGGGTATTGGAGATTTGCCTGACTTTGCTTGTGAGATGCCTGCTCATATGTTTTGCTCACAGGTTGTGCTACGTTTTCAGTCTTAGTTATTAAGAGTTCTTTATAATTAAGAAAATTTAGTTCTTTGTCTTTGATATAAACCATAAATATTTTCTCCCAGATTATTTGATTTAATTTTGCTTATATATATATATATTTGCCAAGCACTTTTTAATACAGTGAGATTACCAATCTTCTGGAATTTGGGTTACAGTTCAAAAGGCCTTTCTGCTCCCAAGTTATAGAGAAATCCATTCATGTTTTCTTCTAGTACTTGAATAGTTTCATCTTTACACTTGGATGTCTAATCCATTTGGATTTTATCCTGATGCCTGATGTTAGATAAAGATACAGCATTGCTGTTTTCCAAATGGCTATCTAGTTTTAACAGCACATTTATTAAATAGTCATTGTTCCTAGTGATTTAAGATGCCACCTTGTAAGGGTCACATCCCCAATGATCTTCACCTTCTAGTATTCACATCCTTATGTGACCCCTGCCCTTCGACTGTGGCTGGTTCCTAACCAATAGAAGTTGGCAAGAGTGATAGGATGTCACTCCCATTATTATTTTATGTTATGTGGCAAAGATGATAGGCTATTACACTCATGAGTAAGTTACATTACATAAAATTCAGTACTGCTAGCAGTGATACACTCTCTAGTCAATCCCTCTACATCTCATATCTGACAAGGAACTGTGAGTGGCTTGAATGCCAAGAGAAGCCTTCATTAAGGAATTAAAACCTTCAGTCCAGCAGACAAGGGAATGAATTCTTTCAACAACCTGAAGGAGACTGGATGTGGACTTTTCCCCATCAACTCTGGGGAGACTGTCAGCAACACCTGGATTGCTGCCCAGAGGGACAATAAGCAGAGAACCCAGCTAAGTCATGCCTGGACATCTGACCTGCAGAAACTCTGAGATAATAAATGAGTGTGAATTTAAGCTGCTACATTTTTAGTAATTTGCTACAGAGAAATACATAAGTAATACACACATTTGTTCATCCCAAATTTCCAAATGTGCTTTGGACTATTTTTGGACTTTCTATTCTATTCCATTGATCTGTCAGTTCGCTCATGCTTTGGAAAAACTATTTAATTATAGTATTTTGTAGCATGCCTTCCTATCTGATTAGACTACCCCCACTCATTGTTCTTCTTTTTCATGGTTGTCATGGCTATTTTTTAAAATATATTTTTTATTTATTTTTAAAAGATACTTAGATTATATAAAATGTTACATTAAAAAATGTAAGGGATTCCCATATGCCCCACTACCCAACCTCCCATTTTTCCCTGCATTAACAACTTCTTTCATTAGTGTGGTGCATTCATTGCAATTGATGAATACATTTTGGAGTATTGCCACTAAACATGGATTATAGTTTACATTGTAGTGTAAACTCCATTCTGTAGGTTATGGCAGGATATATAATGGCTTGTGTCTATTGGTGCAATGTCATTCAGGACAATTCCAAGTCCTGAAAATGTCCCCATATTGCACCTCTTTTTCCCACTCCCTGACTTCAGCACCTCCTGTGGCTACTGTCTCCACATCAATGATGTAATTTCTGCTATTGCTAGAATCCCAATAAGTCTATAGTAGAATAACAGTAAGTCCACTCTAGTCCATATTTTATTCCCCAATCCTGAGGATTCTGGGATGGTGATGCCCACTCCCCCTCTAATTGAGAGGGAGTTTTGATCCCATATGGCTGATGGATGGGACTTTCTTGCTTGCAGTTGTAGACTCTTTGGTGTGGTGGTTGTCCACCCTCACTTCCTTGTTAGCTGCCTTGGGTGAGTCCAATGAACTAGAAAGTAGGGGTTGCAACTCTGCTGAGGCTCAGGGCCCAGCTGGCACATGGACAGCCCAGAGATTCAAGTCTCTTGGACATACACCTACCAACTCCAGCAACAACTATAGGTTCAAATAGAAGGGATGGAAGAATCATAACTGAGTCCAACTCTGTCACACTTGGAAGCACAAACTCCAAAGTAGGGACCACTGGCAAGACATCAAACTCCAGAGTTATCTGCCTTGACCATAGGAACTGGGAGTCTCCAGAGCACTCAGGAGCCCCACTATTTGGGGTAGTAGCCACTTTGGCAGTCTATGAGATCCTGCTGAGACATGCATAAGTGTTGCCTCTCTGATGACCTCCCAATTCACTTTGAAGTCTCTTAGCCATATAAACTCATTTGTCTTTACCTTTTCCACCTTTTATTCAAGTTCTTTTTCCAGTTGCATCACCAGCCGGTGCTTGGTAGTAATCCCTTGGTGCCAGTGAGGCTTTTCCCCAGGAGTCATGTCCCATGCTGGGGGGAAGGTAATGCATTTATATGCTGAGTTTGACTTAGAGAGAGGCCAGATTTGAGCAACATGGAGGCTCTCAGGAAGTAATTCTTAGGCACCCCACAACACTAGGCTAAGTTGCAATTTCAAGAACAAAGGCTCACAAGCATAGTCATCAATATCAAGGGCCCATCAATGGACCATCCTTCTTCACCAGTCATTGCCCCTGCACTTGGGGGACTGTTGCTGCTCCATTAGAGAATGTGGCAGAGCTCCCCAGGATGGAGATCAATATTCTTTCAGTTGTTGTGTGACTCTACCCACTGTGGCAATGCCCCATGAACATTTGAACACATTTATATACCTTATATGTATGCCCAGGTGAACTTCCGCCCATGTATCCCCCATCACTGACACCCCACACCAATGATCCTCCCCAGCCCCAGTTGGAACCCTTCTGTGATCCAAAACTTCTTCAAAAATGAAACCAAGAATATCATCAAATACAATTAATAGGAAAATGAAATAACAATGGTAGGTTTAAACATAAGAAATAAAATAAATAATAATTTAGAAAAACTAAAAATAAATAAAATAAAAAATTGGGATATTAAAAAAATAATGAAAAATATTTTTAAAAATGTTTTTTGATATTTTGCCTTTCATCGCTGTAATATCTGTTGTCCTGTATGTACAGTGGCATTTTCTTCCATTTCTTCCCCAGTGTCTTACTTTTTTTCATTTTGTCCTCAAAGAAGTTTTAGGTCACATACAGTAAAGTCACATACAGAACATAGGGGACTTCATATACCCAACATCCTCCCCCTATTCCCCCTGCCGGTATTAACAACATTTTTATATGTGGATGGTATATTTGTTACAACTGATGTACAAATATTGAAACATAGCTACTAACCATGGTCAATGGTTTACATTATGGTTTACATTTTAGACCATACACTTTTATAAATTTTTAATGAAATTTAACATGGCCTGTATCCATCATTGCAAGATCATTCAGAACACTTCCATTGCCCCCTAAATACCCCCTCTTCCATCTATTCTATTCCTCCCTCCCCCTCCCCTTGGGCCCACAGCGACCACCAGGCTTCACCCCTTGCAGGACAAGATTCATAGATACTTGCAGCAATGCTGAGGGCTTGGCACACAATCTGTCCTCCCCTGTTAGGAACTGCCCATGCTCTCGAGAGACACCGTCCCCTCTGAGAACATATCAGACCTCTCCAGGATGGGAGTTCAACTCCTTCCCACTCATTATGTGGGTCTCCAACCACTGATAAAACACACTATGACAAAATGATCACTCACACATTCTCTATAAGACTGGTCATGGCTATTCTTGACTGTTTATTTTTCCACACAAAGTTTACAATCAGTCTGGAGTTAGAAAAAAGATTGTTATTTTTATTGCACCACATTAATATTTTTAAATTACTTGAGGAAGTTGGCAAGTGTATAATGTTGAGTCATCTACTCAAGAATATATGATGTCTTTCCATGTGCTCTACTTTGCTTTAAGGATTGCACTTTTTTTTTTTTTTTGCACTATTTTTGTGTACTTGAGTAAATTTAGTAGGAATGTCTCCCACAATTTCTCTGTTAGGAAAAGTGATGGATTAGCTTCTGTTAGTAAAGATTTTTTTTAAATTACAAATGGCCGTCAATATTTTTCAAACACCACTTTACTGTCTATGCAAGTATCCAATTATGATCTATTAATATGGTAAAATTAAAATATTATGCTTTTCTAAATATCAGAAATAAGTATCAAATATTTTCAAACAACATTTCAACATCTACAGAAGTATCCAGTTATGATTTTTCTTCTTAGATCTATTAATATATTTCCTAATATTGAACCACCCTTACATTCCTAGAATATCTTGTTCATGAAGTATGCTTTTCTAAATGTATGCTCTTCTAAAAATAAGATTTTTTACTAATATTTTATATAGAAATTTTCATTCATATTATTGGTAAGTTTAGACAATGTTTATTTTTGGTGCAATATTTGTTAGGTTTTAGAATGTATATTATAGATTAATGGAATTTTCTTTCTCTTTCTATGTCCCCCCAAATTTAAAGAGCATTGGAATTCTCTTATTGTTAAAGATTTGCTAGAATTCCCTTGACAAACCTTCTGGACTTGGTGCCTTTTTGGGGAAAGTGAGGACAAGTAGATCTTTAAAAACTTCCTTTATTATATCTATGAAAAATAGTTAAGCTTTCTATCTCTAATGAAGTTAATTTTGATAAATTATGTGTTTGCTAAGAAATTGATTTCAATTAGTTTTCTATTTTGTATTAGTATTGTGCAAAATTGTCTCATAATTTTAAAAATTTCCTATGTTTTAATGTATATTTCCCTCTAGTCATATATTATTTCAAGCATTTTGCTTTCTCCTCGTTTATCTTTTCTTCTTATTAAGCAGTTTTATTGAGATATATTCACAGACCATATAATCTATCTAAAATGTATAATCAATGGCTTTTAGTATAATGACAATGTTGTGCATTCATCACCACAAAAATTTTAGAACAATTTCATTCTACCAAAATGAAAAACTCCACACCCCTTAGCAGTCACCTCTCAATCCCTCTATCCTTCTCCACTCTTATATAACCACTAATCTCATGCCACCTTTATAAATTGATTTATATTTCCATTTTATATAAATGGAATCTTACAATACGTAGTATTTTGCATCTGGTTTCTTTCACTTAGCATAATGTGTTTTTTTTTGTCTATTAACATCTGGTAGTGTTAACATATATTAGTTCAGTTACAAAGAAAAATGGTCTTATATATGCAATTTTACCCATATTCATATTTCACATGTGGATTTACTATGCTATACATTCCCACGTTACATTTTGTAACTTTCCTTATAGTAATATACATGACTTTAGACTTTTCCTTTCAACCATTGTCATACTCACGTAATAGTACTGCTAGTTACAAACATTATGTTGTGCTTTCACCTTTTCTACTCATTTCCAAAGATTAATACACATCCTTTCAACCAATCCTGCACAAGTTAACCCTCAACTTTCCATTCTCTAACCTCATTCTATTTTCTGGCGACCCATATTCAAATTATTAACTCCTTGAGATTACACAATATATTTAGTTCATAGTAGCACAATCATAGAGTATTTGTCCTTTTGTGTCTGGCTTGCTTCACTCAACATAATGTCATCCAGGTTCATCCATGTTGTCATATGGATTGTGACTTCTTTTCTTCTTACAGCCACATAATATTCCATCATATGTATACATCACAGTTTGTTTACCCATTCATCAGCTGATGGACACTTGAGTTGCTTCCATCTTTTGGCAATCATGAGCAAAGTCCAAATGAACATCAGTATGCAGATGTTTGTTCATGTTACTGCTATCAGTTCTTCTGGGTATATACCCAGTAGTGGTATTGCTGGGTCATGTGGCAAATCTATATTCAACTTCTTTAGGAACTGCCAAACAGCCCTCCACAGTGGCTGTACCATTCTACACTCCCACCAACAGTGAATAAGTGTTCCTACCTCTTCACATCCTCTCCCATACTTGCAGGTCTCTGTCTTTTTAATAGTGGCCAGTCTAATAGGTGTGACATAATATCTCATTGTAGTTTTTATTTAAATTTCCCTAATCACTAATGATGTTGAACATTTTTTCATGTTTTTTTTTTTTTTTTCCATTTGTATTTCTTCTTTGGACAAATGTCTATTCATGTATTTTGCCCGTTTTTTAATCAGGTAGGTTTTTTTTTTTTATTGTTGAGGTGTAGCATCTCTTTATATATCATGGATATCAAACCCTTATGAGATAAGTGATTTCAAAATATTTTTTTTCATTGAGTCAGCTGCCTTATCACCCTTTTGACAAAGTCCTTTGAGGTACAAAAGTGTTTAATTTTGAGTTCCATTTATCTATTTTTTTTCTTTTGTTGCTCGTGCTTTGGGTGTAAGGTCCAAGAAACCACCACCTACCACAAGGTCTTTAAGCTGTTTTCCTACATTTTCCTCTGTAGTTTTATGGTCCTGGCTTTTGTATTTAGGACTTTGATCCATATTGAGTTGATTCTCATATAGGGAGTGAGAGAGAGGTCTTCCTTTGTCTTTTGGTTATGGATATCCAGTTCTCTCAGCACGATTTGTTGAAGAGACTGTTTTGTCCCATAACATAGCTTTGGTAGGTTTGTTGAGAATCAGTTGGCCATAGGTGAGGATTTATTTCTGGACTCTCAATTCTATTCCATTGATCAATGTGTCTATCTTTATGCCAATATTATGCTGTTTTGACCACTGTAGTTTTGTAATATGTTTCAAGGTCAGGCAGTGAATTTCCTCCCATGCTGCTCTTCTTTTTTAGAATGCTTTTGGCTATTCAGGTGTACTTTCCCTTCCAAATGAATTTGATAATTGCCTTTTCTATTTCTGTAAAGTAGACTGTTGGAGTTTTGTTTAGTATTGCATTGAAACTATAAATCAGTAAAGGTAGGATTGATATCTTCACAATATTTAGTCTTTCAATCCAGAATGCAGAATGTCTTTCCACTTATTTAGGTCTTCATTGATTTCCTTTAGCATTGTTTTGTAGTTTTCTGCATAAAACTACATGTCCTGTACATGTAGTCCTGTACATCCTTGGATAAATTGATTCCTAGGTATTGGAGTTTTTTGTTGCTATTGTAAATGGAATTTCCCCCCGATTTCCTCCTCAGATTGTTCAATACAAGTGTACAGAGACATTACTGATTTTTGTGTTTTGATCTTATATCCTGCCACTTTGCTGAACTCATTTATTAGCTCAAGTAGCTTTGTTGTAGGCGGTCAGAATTTTCTAAATGTAGGATCATGTTATCTAAAAATATTGAGAGTTTTACTTTCTCTTTTCCTATTTGGATGCCTTTCATTTTTTTCTTCTGTAATTGCTTTAACTAGAACTTTTAGCACAATGTTGAATAACAATGGTGACAGTGGGTATGCTTGCTTGTTTCTGATCTTAGGGGGAAAACTTTCAACATTTCCCCATTGATTGCAATGTTGGCTGTGGGTTTTTCATATATGCCCTTTATCATATCGAGGAATTTTCCTTCTATTCCTATCTTTTCAAGTATTTTTATCAAGAAAGGATGCTGGGTTTTGTTGAATGCCTTTTCTGCATCTATCGAGAAGATCATGTAGGTTTTTCCCTTCAATTTGTTAATGTGGTGTATTATGTTAATTGATTTTCTTATGTTGAACTACCTTTGCATACCAGGAATAAATCCCACTTAGTCATGGTGTGTAAGTCTTTTTGACACGCTGTTGGATTCTTTTTGGAAGTATTTTGTTGAGAATTTTTACAACTATGTTCATTAGTGAGATTGGTCTGTAATTTTCTTTTCTTGTAGTGTCTTTATCTGGCTTGTTAATTCTTCTCAAAATGCTTGATATATTTCACCTGTGAAGTCATCTGGTCCTGGACTTTTCTTTGTTGGGAGATTTTTTATAAGTGATTCATTCTCCTTAAATCTCTTTAAATGTGATAGGTTTGTTAAGTTTTTATATTTCTTGTAGTGTCAGTGTAGGTTGTTTGTATACTTCTAGGAATTTGTCCATTTCAGCTAGGTTGTCTAGTATATTGGCATACAGATTCTCATAAGATCCTCTTATGATCCTTTTTTATTTCTGTGGTGTTAGTCGTAACTTCCCCCTTTTCATTTCTGATTTTATGTATTTGTGCCTTCTTTCTTTGTTAGTCTAGCTAACTGTTTGTCAATCAAATCAGCTTTTGATTTTGTTGATTTTCTCTATTGTTTTTTATGTTCTCAATTTCATTTATTTCTGCTCTAATCTTTATTTCTTTCCTTCTGCTTGCTTTGGGATTAGTTTGCTGATATTTTTCTAGGTTCTCCAGTTGTTCAGTTAGATCTTTGATTTTAGCTCTTTTTAAAAATATATTTCTATATCTATTTTTTATATATATTAAAAACCAGGAATTCATACTGATACCTTTAATTCCAATCCAAAGTCACCTGTTTCATTCTAGGTTTTCCTCTTTTCATTCTTTTTCTTTTATAATAATTATTATTTTTAAAGTAAATTTAGATTACATAAATGTTACATCGAAAATATAGGGGATTCTCATATACCTCACCCCCTCCCCCTCTCACACTTTTCCCCCATGAACAACATCTTTCATTACTGTGGTACATTTGTTATAACTGATGAACACATATTGAAGCATTGCTACTAAACATGGTTTGTAATTTACATTATGGTTTATGCTTTGCAACTCACAATTTTATAGATTTTGACAAAATGTATAATGACCTGTATCTGTCAGTGCAAGTCATGCAGAATAATTCCAATGCCCTTCTTTTTAGAATTAGGCATTTAGGCCTATAAATTTCCATCTCAGCACTACCTTTGCTGTATCCCATAAGTTGTGATAAGTTGTGTTGTTTTCATTTGTCTCAATATAATTACTAATTTCACTTACAGTTTCTTCTCTGACCCACTGATTATTTAGCAATGTGTTGTTCAGCCTCCATGCCTTTGTGATTTTACCTCTTTCCTGTGTATTATTTATTTCCAGTTTCATTCCATTATGATCTGAGAAGGTGATTTGTATAATTTCAATCTTTTTATATTTATTGAGACCTGCCTTGTGACCTAACGTGGTCTATTATGGGGATCCATGAGCACTTGAGAAGAATGTATAACCCATTGAGTTTGGGTGCAATGTTCTGTATTTATCTGGTAGGTCTCGCTTATTTATCAGATTGCTCAAGTTCTCTGTTTCCTTGTCAATCTTCTATCTAGTTCTAGCTAATGATGTCAGTGGTGTGTTGAAGTCTCCAACCATTATTGTAGAGATGTCTCTTTCTCCTTTCAATTTGCCAGAGTTTGCCTCATGTACTTTGGCACATATAAAATTATGATTGCTATACTTCTTGGTGGATTTTCCCTTTTATTAATATAGAATAGCCTTCTGTATCTGTAGTAGTTTGGTATTATTTATGAATTCCAAAAATAGATATTGGATTACGTTTGTAAACTGGCCTGTTTGCACATTAGATTGTATTGGATTCAGCAGTTTCACTTTTACTTGATTAAATAATGATTAAGGCTTTGATTGGGCCACATCAATAGGGCATTGAGTCTCTACCCCCTTGGTGGGCAGGAACTTGCAGATAAAACTACATGGCAGAGCAGAGGAGTTAGTTGGAGATTTGATGTTGGAGTTTTAATGTGGCACCTGGGGAAGTAAAGACACAGAGAAGGAGGACACAAGGAAGTTTTGAGCTGGAGCCCAGGAAGTAAACACACAGAGAAGCAGATACATGAGAAAGGAGAGAAGAGGCCATTAAACACAGGCAGAGGCCTCGGGAAGAGAGACCAGCTGTTCACCTGATAGTCTACAGTTGGCGTTGTGGAGAAAGCAGAGCAGCTGAGCCTGAAGAGAAACAAGCCCCAGGAAGAGAGGAACCCAGGAAGCCTGAACCCTTGCAGACATCAGCAGCCATCTTGCTCTAACACATACCAACAGATTTTTGCAAGGGAAGTAACTTATGCTTTATGGCCTGGTAACTGTAAGCTTCTACCCTAAATAAATACCCTTTATAAAAGCTAACAGATTTCTGGTATTTTGCATCAGCACCCCTTTGACTGACTAATACAGTATCTCATAATTTAAAAAAAAATCTATTTATCCCCTGCTTGCTGCTTGTGCTCACTGTGTCCATTTGCTGTGAGTTTTTCTCTCTCTGCTTGTCTCCCTTTGTTGTGACATTTTTGCATTTAAAGTCTGTTTTGTCAGATATTAATATAGCTATCCCTGTTCTTTTTTGGTTACTGTTTGCATGGAGTTTCTTTTTTCAACCTTTCACTTTAAGCCAATTTGTATCCCTGAGTCTAACGTGAGTCTCTTGTAGGCTGCATATGGATGGCATATGTTTTTTTACCCGTTCTGTCAGCCTATACCTATTTGTGTTTGTGAACGTGTATTCTGTTTTCATTGGGTTCAGTGTTCTATATATGTCTGTTAGGTCTGTTTTTTTTTGTTGTTGTTAACAAGTCAATTTTATTGATACATATTGATAAAGCATAAATCTATCCAAAGTGAACAATCAATACAATCAATGGTATTCAGTGTAATCACATAGCTGTGCATTCATCACTTCAATCATTTTGTAAAATTTTTATTATTCCAGTAATAATAATAATAATAATACAAAAACCAAACAAACAAATAAGAAAAACATCACCTCTCACTCTCTCTATGTTTCCCCTACCATACGTAGCTGATATTGTTTCCTTCTCTATAGTTTATTTGTATTCATATTTTGTAAAAACTATCTTATATATGCAAATTACCCATATTTATATTTTACATGAAGTTTCACTATGTTATACAGTCCCATGTTACATTTTTTAGCTTTCCTTCTAGTAATATAAATGTCCTTAGGCTTTCCCTTTCAACCATTCTCATACCAATATAATAGATCTGCTGGTCACAAACACCATGATGTGCTCTCACCATTTCCATTCATTTCCAAAGATTTACAAAAAAAATTTTAATCAATTCTGCACAGATTAACTATCAACTTTCCATTCTCTATCCTCATTCTATTTTCTGGTGACCTATATTCTAATTATTAATACCATGAGTTTACATAATATATTTAGTTCATAATAGCGTAATCATACAGTATTTGTACTTTTGTGTCTGGCTTGCTTCACTCAACATAATGTCCTCCAGATTCATCCATGTTGTCATATGGTTTGTGACTTCATTTCTTCCTACCAGTGCATAACATTCCATCATGTGTATATGCACCACAATTTATTTATCCATTCATCAGTTAATAGACATCTGAGTTGTCTCCAACTTTTGGCTATCGTGAATAATGTCGCTATGAACATTGGTGTGCAGTTGTCAGTTTGTGTCACCGCTCTCAGTTCCTCTGGGTATATACTGAGCAATAGTATTTCTTGGTCACATGACGAGTCTATATTCAACTTCCTTAAGAACTGGCAAACAGTCCTCCACAGTAGCTGTACCATTCTACATCCCCACCAACAGCGAATAAGCATTCCTATTTCTCCACATCCTCTCCATATTTACAGATTTCAGGCTTTTTAATAGTGGTCAGTCTAATAGGTATGCAGTAATATCTCATTGTAGTTTTGATTTGCATTTCCCTAATCCCTAGAGATGCTGAACATTTTTTCATGTGTTTCTTCTCCATTTGTATTTCTTCTTTAGACAATTGTCTTTTCAAGTCTTTTGCCCATTTTTCAATTGGGTAGGTTGTCTTTTTACTGTTGATTTGTATGATCTCTTTGTATATCATGGATATTAAGCCCTTATCAGATATGTGATTTCAAAATATTTTTTTTCCATTGAGTCAGGTGCCTTCTCACCCTTTTGACAAAGTCCTTTGAGGTGTAAAATGTTTAATTTTGAGGAGGTCCCATTTATCTATTTTTTTGTTGTAGTTGCTTGTGCTTTGGGTATAAGGTTTCAGAAACTACCGCTTACCACAAGATCTTGAAGATGTTTTCCTAATTTTCTTCTAGGAATTTTATAGTTGTTACTTTTAAATTTAGGTCCTTGATCCATTTTTGAGTTAATTTTTGTGTAAGGTGTGAGATAGGGGTCCTCTTTCTTTCTTTTTTTAAAGACTTATTTATTTATTTTACTTTTATCCATGTCTATTTGGTCTAGTTCATTTATCATATTATTCAAGTTCTCTGTTTCTTTATTTATCCTCTGTGCAGATGTTCTATCCAATACTGAGGGTGGTGTACTGAAGTCTCTAACTATTATTGCAGAGACATGTATGTGCCCCTTCAGCTTTGCCAGTGTGTGCCTTATGTATTTTGGGGTGCTCAGGTTAGGTGCATAAATATTTAGTATCATTATTCTTCTTGGTGAATTTCCTCTATTATTAATATATAATGACCTTCATCCCTTATAATGGTTTTGCATTTAAAATCTATTTTGTCTGATATTAGTATCACTACCCCAGCTCTTTTTGATTACTATTTTAATGTAATACCTTTTTCTAGCCTTTCACTTTTAACCTGGTTGTGTCCTTATATCTGAGGTGAGTCTCTTATAGACAACATATAGATGGCTCATATTTTTTATCCATTCTATCAGTCGATGTTTTTGATTGGGGAGTTCAAGCCATTAACAATGTTATTACCGTAAAAGCATTACTTACTATATCCATTTTGCCTTTTGTCTTTCTTTGGTCATATTATACTATTGTCTATCTTTTTACCCTTTAATTTACCCTTCCTAATAATCTTCATTTCTACATTCTTCTCCAAACCTCCTGCCCTTGTTTTTTTCTTTCAGGCTTCAGGGGAATCCCAGTGGGTTCCGTGTAATATTTTAGGTAATCTAAGCACCTCTTAAAATATATGTATATATATATATATATATATATAAATAACATTTTTGTAAGCAAATACACATATATGCATATATATTTATATATCATTTTGCAAATGTTTGTATGTATTGTGAGAATTTTGATTTTTACCCATAATAAAAAAAAAAAAAGAACTCCTTTTAGTATATCTTGTAATTCTGGTCCTTTGGTAACATAGTTTATCAATTTTTGTTTGTCTGTGATGACTTTGAACTAACCCTCATTTTTGAAGAACAGCTTTGCCAGATACAGAATCTTGGCTGGCAGTTTTTCTCTTTCAATACCTTAAATACATCATACCACTTTCTTCTCTCCTCCATGGTTTCTGATGAGAGGTCAGCAGTTAATCTTATCAAGTTTCCCTTGTATGTGATGCTTTGCTTTTCTCTTGTTGCTTTCAGAATCCCCTCTTTGTTTCTGATATTTGTCATTCTGAATAGTAAATGTCTCAGGGTAGGTCTATTCATATTTGTCCTATTTGGATATTGATATTTATGTCCTTCATAAGGGTTGGGAAGTTTTTGGTCATTATTTCCTCAAATATTCTTTTTGCCATTTCCACTCTCTTCTCCTTCTGGGACACCAATAATGTGAATGTTTGTGCATCTTGCATTGTCATTCAATTCCCTGAGACTCTGTTTCATTTTTTCCATTTTCTTCTCTTTCTGTTCTCCTGTCTTTTTCAGTTCAGATGTTCTGTTTTTGAAATTACTAATTTTGTCTTCTAATGTATTTTTAATCTCATCCATCGTGTCTTTCATTCCCATAATGTCTGTTGCTTTTCTTTGCAGACTTTCAAATTGTTCTTTATGTTCACCCAGGGTCTTCTTAATATCCTTTATCTCATTAATCATATTTTCTTTCAATTCTTCGAATTGATTTAGAAGAGTTGTGTGATTATTGTTGATTAATTGTCTTAAATCCTGTATCTCTTTAGAATATTTGGTTTGTTCCTTTGGCTGGGCCATCTCTTTCTGTTTCTTAGTATGTCTTGTAATTTTTTGCTGATGTCTAAGCCTCTGAATATTTTGGTGACTTTACTCTGATGACCATTTTCTCTCTCTTGCTTATTTTTTTTTTTTTTTTATTTTTTTTTCACAGCTCTTCTTTGATATTTGGTTCAACTAATTCTAAATCCTTAGAATCTCCAAGATTAAGTTATTAAAATTGTGTCAGGGACTCACTAATGGGGCACAGATTTTCTCCCAGGAGTTAGGATACAGAGAAGATCAAAAGCAGTTTTTGTCCATGCAATTTCCAGAGCAGCCAGTAGATGACAGTCCTCAGACACCCTTTTCACAGAGGTGTTTCAAGCTTTGTTTTCCTGTGTTTTGGTCTGGTCAGTGCTGAGATTCAAAGCAGCCTCTTCTGGCTGAATTCATTGAAGAAAAGCCTCCAATCTTCCCCTCCCTTTTCCCTTGTAACAGCTGACGGGGAGAAAGGTGTATGTTCTCCTCTCAGTCAGCTGCACTGAGCCAGGGGTTTTACCCCAGTTTAATATCTTGTGGGTCTGGGAGGGGAACTCTTCCCAGATGCTACAGGGGTTTAGTAACTCATGTTTGTTGTTTCAGGTTCTTCATCTCTCTCTGTCCTTCATCTTCCTGGGAGTTGTGAAGCACTGTCCTGGTCTGCAGACCCCAAAAGCAGTTCCCTTGGGCAGCTTTTGGCTCTTTCTCCATTGTTTTTGTGAGACAGTTAATCTTTGTCTGCCTAATCTGATGCCATCTTCCCACAGTCAGCCTATATCTTTTGATATTCAGTTATATTAGTGCAAATGCATTATTTACTTCCTCCATTTTATTCTTTGGTTTTCATATGTCATATCTTATATTTCTTTTTACTCTTTAGGTTATCCTTTCTGCTTATCTTGTCTTCTATACTTTCCTCCAAGCCTCTCTCTCCTGTCTTTTTCTCTCAGATTGTAAAGCTCCCTTTAATATTTTCTGCAAAGAGGGATTCTTCTTTATGAACTCTCTTACTTTTTGTTTGTTTGTGAATATTTTAAACTCACCTCATATTTGAAGGACAATTTTTCTGGATAAATAATTCTCAAATGGCAGTTTTTCTCTTTCAGTATCCTAATTGTATCAAACCACTGTCTTCTTGCCTCCATGGTTTCTGATGAGAAGTCTGCACTAAGTCATACTGGGCATGTCTTGTGTATGATGATTTGCTTCTCCCTTGCTGCTCTCAGAATTTTCTCTTTATCTTTGACCTTTGACATTCTGAGTAGCATGGGTCTTGGAGTATGTCTATTCACATTTATTTTGATTGGGGGTGTGCTGCACTTCTTGGACAGGTAAGTTCATTTCTTTCATAAGAATGAGAAATTTTCAGCTATTATTTCTTCAAATACCTTTCTGCCCCTTTTCCCTTCTCTTCTCCTTCTGGAACTCCCACAACATATATGTTGTTGGTTTCATGTTATCTCTCAACTCACTGAGCCCCTGCTCATTTTTCCAATTCTTTTCTCTCTTCAATTTCAGCTGTTCTGTCTTCTGTATCACTTATTCTTTCTTCTATCATTTCAAATCTGCTGTTGTATGCCTCTAATGTGTTTTTTTAATCTCACCTATCATGTCTTTCATTCCCATGAGCTCTGTTACTTTACTGATTTTCAAATTCTTCTTTGTGCTTACTCAGTTTCTTCTTGATGTCATTTATCTCTTTAGCCATATAGTCTTTCAACTCATTAATTTGATTTTGGAAATTTTTGTGCATCAAAATTAGTTCTTTCAAATCCTGTGTCTCTTCTGTGGCTTTGATATTTTCATTTTCTTGGGCCATTTCCTCCATTTTCTTAGTATGGTTTGTAATTTTTTGCTGATGTCTAGACATCTTATTAGGATGATAAGTTTATTCAGATGCTCAATTTCTTTCTCTTTCTTTTTCTCTTTCATAGGGATTTAGTGGCAGGAGGCTATGTGTTAATGCTGTTTTATTATTATTATTATTATTATTATTATTATTATTATTATTATTCATTCATTCATTCATTCATTCATTCAATCTGTTCTCAGTCTTTAGGATTGTCCCTGTTAGTTGTTCAAATCTGGGCCCTGGACCCAGTAATGGGTCACAGACCCACTTCCAAGAGCCTTGAGGAGGGAGGCTGTTAAGACCAGAAAAAACCTTTCTTACTTATTTACTTTTAATTTCCTCACGTGCACGTCCTGGGCCTGCCAGAAGATGGCGCGCTTTGACAGCTCTCAGTTCAATGCCTGGTCTGAGTATGTTTGTTGCAACACAGACCAGATAAATGTGATAAAGGATCCTGCCTGGAGGCTAAGAAACTCATAATTCAAACTTTCTCAAAGCCAGTTCTCCAACCTTTGCTGGCAGCCCCCTCCCAAATAATTCCACTCCCTTCTGCATCCTCAACAACCAGTCCCTGTCAGTAGAGAGGGAGGTTGAGAGGATTAGATCTCCTTAGGCCTTTGCAGACTCCCAAGGCAAACAATAGTATGACCCCACCCAGCCTGAAAGGGCTCCTCAGACACAGCAGACCAAATTTGTGGGTCAAAAATTGAGTCTGCCTTCTGCTATGTCACTCTCTCTTTCCCCATTCCTGGGGAGGTGGACCCCTGGGGTGTCCTTTGTCTATAGCCACTGGCCCCAAGTCCTGAGAATTAAAGTGTCTATAGTGTGGGAGAGGATAGCGGCAGTTATTTAAAGAGCCAATTTAAAAAATGGTTTTCAAAATTCTGCGTTTCTGGTAGCTAATTCATTGTTTCCTATTTCTTCTTTCTTTTGGTTTTCTTTTTTCTAACTTTTATAGTTGGAGGTTTAGCTCATTTATTTTCATTTTTTATTATCAAATTTTAGACCCAGGAATTGAGTGATAGAGATTTTTAAACCATCAAGGTAGATATGTTAATATTCATTTCTACTGTCATTTAAATGTCATAAGTTTTTTTTTTGCAATATTTCTACTTTATGGAACTAATTGAGGTTTTCTTACTGTTTAAGAGAGGGTTAATTTGCATGAATGTCTTATATTTGTTTGAAATGAAGGTTTGTATGCTCTATTATTTTGAATGCAAAGTTTATATCCATAAAATCTGTAACATTAATTATATAGTTTGATATTCTATTTAAAATATATTTAGGTTTATATACCTTTTATCCACTAAGTCTTGGAGTAACAAACTTGGACAATAGTGTGGCAAAGTCTAAGAAAGTCTAAGAAATATATAGAATGTATATAATACATTCTATATATTTCTTCTTGAATTTCCTATAGTTTCTATTTAGTAAAGCTGTTCTTGTCTTATTTGGTGTCTAGATATTTATAACTGTTATATATTTGTTGAGAAATCTGTTTTTTGCATTACAAAGAGCCTTTCTTTGTTTACTTTAATAATCGTTGATTTGAATTTTATCTTGTATTCTTTCTCAGTTGCAACCTCTGCTTTCTCTCTGCTATCCACCTTTTCCCATTCTTTTATTTTTATAACTTATAATTTCTTTCTTTTAGGCATGTGTATTATATAAAGTTATATAGTGTAGAGGTTTGTTTTGCTTTGTGAACCAATATGGACTTTTTTTTTTTTTTTTTTTTTTTTTTTTACCTAAATAGGTCCATTTACATGTATTGGTCAAGTGGCATGTTATTTTATCTCATTTCTTATATGTATTCTTTATGATATGGATTTGCTTATTTTATGGAGAAAGGAAAAATGAGATATTTAAAAAATTTATTAGAGAAGTTGTGCGTTTACAGACCAATCATGCTTAAAACACAGTATTCCCATACACCACCCCACCACCAACACCTTGCATTGGTGTGAAACATTTGTTACAGTTGATGATAGCAACTTTTAAAATTGTACTAATTTTTTTGACAGTAGTTGCATTTGTTACAATTGATGAAAAATTATTAAAATAGTACTGTTAACAATCATCCATAGTTTACATTAGATGTATTTTTCCATATATAACCCTATATTAACACTTTGTATTAGTCATACATTTGTTATAATTCATGAAAGAATATTCTTATACTTGTACTATTAACTATAGTTACTTGTACTATTAACTTATATCTGTACTATATTAACTATATATTGTAGATGTGTTATACAGTCCTGTGTTTTATCTTTTAATTTTTATTCTAATGACATATATGACCTAAAACTTCCTCTTTTAATCACATTCACCTATATAATTCAGTCTAGTTAATTACACTCACAATAATGTGCTACCATCACCATTATCCATTTCCAAACCTTTACAATCAATCTAAATAGAAAATCTGTAAAAATTAAGCATCACTTCCCCATTCTCTAACCCCAATGTATTCCCTGGTAATTTATATTCTAGATTCTAACTCAATGAGTTTGCTTATTATAGTTAGGTCATATCAGTGAGATCCTGCAATGTTTGTTCTCTTATGTCTGGCTTATTTCATGCAGCATAAGGTCCTCAAGGTTCATCCAGGTTGTTGCATGCATCAGGACTCCATTCCTTTCTATGACTAAATAATATTCCATTGTGCATATATATATATATATATATAACATTTTGTTTATCCATTCATCATTTGATGGACACTTCAGTTGCTTCTATCTTTTGGAAATTGTGAATAATACTGCTATGAACATTAGTATGCAAATATTTGTTCAAATGCCGGCTATTAATTCTCCTGGGTAAATACCTAGTAGCGTGATTGCTGGGTCATATGGTAATTCAATACTAAACTTTCTGAGGAACTGCCAAACTGTCTTCCAGAGTGGCTGCACCATTTTATGTTCCCACCAGCAATGAATGAGTGTTCCTATTTCTCCACATCCTCTCCAACACTTGTAGCTCACTGGGCTTTTTTTTAATAGTAGCCAGTCTAGTGAGTGTGAAATAATACCTCACTGTGGTTTTGATTTGCATTGGTAAGGATCTTTTCATGTGTATTTTAGCCATTTATACAACTTTTTTTGGAGACATGTTTAATCAAGTCCATGATGGTTAGGCTAATCTGTCAACTTGGCCAGGTAATTGTGCCCAGTTGTTTGGTCAAACAAGCCCTGGGCTAATTGTAATACAAGGACATTTATGGACTTTAGTCATCAGAGAGTTCATTGCATTACAATCAACCAAGGAGATTGCCACCGGCAATGAGTGACATTTTATCCAATCAGTTGAATGCCTTAAAGGTGGAAGTGACTTCATTCTGAGAGAATTTCCAGCTTGACTTTGGACAGCCAACGTCTCCTGGGAACTTATCAAGGACCTTCATCGGAGCCCCTGCTTTGCAGCCTGCTTACAGAATTTGGACTTTTGCATCCCCATGGTCACATGAGAGAATTTAATAAAATCTGATACTATTTATAGATATCTCCTGTCGATACTGTTTCCCTAGAGAACCCTGAGTAATACAAATCTTTTTCCAACTTTTAATTGGGTTGTCTTTTAATTGTTGAGTTGTAAGATTTCTTTACATTTTCTGGATATTAAACCCTAATCGGATATGTGGTTTCCAAATGTTTTCTCCCATTGAGTATGTTGTATTTTAACTTTACAAAATGTTTTATTTTAAAGAGGTCCCATTTATCTGTTTTTTTCTTTTGTTGCTTGTGCTTTGGGTATAAAGTTTAAGAAACCATTGCCTAACACAAGATCGTGAAGATACTTTCCTATATTTTCTTTTAGAAGTTTTAAGTCTTGATGCTTATATTTAGATCTTTGATATATTTTGAGTTAAATTTGTGTATGGTGTGATGTAGGGGGTCTTTTTTCTTTCTTTTTTTTTGGCATATGGATATCCAATTTCTGAGCACATTTGTGGAAGAGACTATTCTTTCCCAATTTAGTGGACTTGGCAGACTTATCAAAAATCAAATGACCATAGATGTGAGGTCTATTTCTGAACTCTTAATTTGATTCCGTTGGTCAATATGTTTATTCTTTGCCAATACCATGCTGTTTTGACCACCATAGCTTTTCAATATATTTTAAAGTCAGGAAGTGTGACTCCTCTAATTTCATTCTTCTTTTTCAAAATGTTTATGGCTATTTGGGGCCCCTTACCCTACCAAACATATTTTATAATTGGCTCTTCCATTTCTGCAAAAAAGGCCCTTGGAATTTTGATTGGGATTGCATTGAATCTATAAATCATTTTGGGTAGAATTGTCTTCTTAACAATATTTAGTCTTCCAAACCATGAACATGGAATTTCCTTGCATTTATTTATTCTTTGATTTTTTATTATTACTGTGGGTATTTTATTATGTTTCTTTTTTTTCTTTTGTTTTCACTTTGTTTTCTTTTTATATATCTTTTTGCATATTTTTGTTTGAGAGGTTTCATTTATACTACTTCTCTATGTAAGGCCTTTTTATTACTTTTTACTACTTTCTATGTAAGGCTTCTATTATTGTCACTTTTAAATTATGCTCTTTGTCTCCCACTTCACATATACATTCAAATCAATGTTTTTATTATACTCCCTCTTTTTATTTCCTTTGTTATTTGTATTATATCTTGCTTTTCAGAAACTCTGACTCTACTTTTGAACTTTTTCATGTACAGTGGTCATTTCAATATGTAGTTTCAGTTCTTTTATTTGGAAACTTTTTTGTGAGTCATAGTTTTAAGTATTAGTTGTATTTCATTGCTTTGTTTATACTTCAAGGTCTATAATAATAGTCTATAGTTGTCACTTTATTTATCTCATTTCTACCTCTTTATTTTCATTTTTATTCTGTTCACACTTACTGTCTTTTCAGTCATCTCTTCTCCTTGACCACTTGTATTCTACTCTTTTTTGCCTTGGGGCAGTTCCTATTTTATATCTTTCTGTTATATGTCCATTTTTATTGTAAGCTTTTGAATTTTGACTTGGAGTGTTTTTTCATATCTGACATTAATTTTAAATTATATTTAATTCATTTGTAGTGTTCTGTTATAGCTCTCTTATGTTTTATCACTTTTTTGTTATTTATTTCGTTTTATTTGTCTCATCTGCTAAATTTTAAATTCTAGATTTATCCGTGTTTCTTTTAGTGACTCGGTATGGATTCTAGACTCCTTTTTTCTCTTCACGATCATGTTAGGTTTTCACAGAACAGCTATAAGAGACAGTCATGTGGTAGGTGAGAGAGTTACGTGGCTTTCTTAGTTACTTATTTTAAGATGATAATCTTTTGTTATTGTAGTGAATAAAGTATCTATGATAACTGTTCCTTTTTTTGTTTGTTTTCTCCCAGTTCTGGGACGTTGTTTTGATTCTCTAAGTCCTAAATATTCAGTTTCTTCCAGATTCTATTCACCAATAAACCAGCAGGGGAGTAGCCCCTCAAGGTGTCTTCCGTTCCCCCAGATCAGTGCCTTTCTGTGACTGCCTTCTCGTGATCTGCACCCTTTCCAGCCCCGCTCCCTCCTGCCTCGCTAATTGCTTGAATGGCCAGTTAGGGGAACTCTGGACTGAGGAGGCACTGCCAGCTAAGGTAGTGAACAGCACTTTATTGGAAACTGAAGGAAGGGATCCTTTTTATGGACCAGCGACATATTAACGAAATTGTCTTCTGCAGTTATGTGGAAAGCAGAGCTTGCAAGGGATGAACTTGGTTATGTAGCTAAAAAGATTTCCCAGCGAAGTGTTGACTGTGCCACCTGGAGTGAAAGGCAATTATCCTTGTGAACATTAATCCTCATTGTACTCTAGAAGAGAGAGAGTAAACCATGGAGCACACCTGGAGAACTGTACTTAAATAATAAGTGTCTATATTTGCTTATTTGCTGCCTATTTTCTTTATTTAAAATCAGCTCTCCAGAAACTCTTGTACCTGCCAATGTTGAATTTGGCAAGCAAAACCAATATCCAATTTTGTCAGCTCTGCAGCTTGTTCAGCGGTTTCTGGTCTGCAATGACATTACTAAAACGTCCACTGGAGCATTATTTTCTTGCAGCCTTGTGAAAGCAAAAAAAAAAATTTTTTTTTTAGCAAAATGCAGTCAGCTTCTTACCTCTTGCTTCCCTCTACACTGTGAAGTGTCATTTCAGAATATACGCAAGGTTTTTCATTTCTATTTTCTAATATATATATTTCTAATATATATTTCCCTTTCCCATGCAAGCTATGTTAGAGGTGGGGACTCTGGGCCAGAATTCCTGAGAACCACTTCTGAAGCAAAATTCCACAGAGGTCCTACAAATATTTGGTTGACAACTTTGGAATATTAGGCTCAGAAAACGTATTCCACCCCATATAACAGCTCCTGCATTGGTACTTCTCAAAATTAATAAAAATGATAAATGATCAGTAATTATTTATTGAAAGAAGGAAAAAGAGAGAGAGAAAGAAAGAGAGGGAGAGAGAGAG
>JAKSZT010053833.1:3042906-3102507 GCA_026826555.1 Tolypeutes matacus
GAAGGAAAGAAAGAAAGAAAGAAAGAAAGAAAGAAAGAAAGAAAGAAAGAAAGAAAGAAAGAAAGAAAGAAAGAAAGAAAAGAGAGAGAGGGGAAGGAAGGAAGGAAGGAAGGAAGGAAGGAAGGAAGGAAGGAAGGAAGGAAGAGAGAAAGAAAGAAGAAATGAAGGGAAGAAAGGGAAGGAAAGAAGGAAGGAAGGACAGAAGGGTGAGGAAGTTTTCCCAAGCCTTATGTTCCATGAGAATAATTCCCAGCAGTAAAACTTGTGCAAGAAGTTTTCATGTTTGCCTCAGACCTGGCCAAATCTTCAAGAGCAGATCAACAAGCGGACACGGCTAGAGAGAGCAAGAAATATCCTTGAAGCTTAGGAACCAGGCTTGATTGATTGAAATCTCAGCTCTGTCCCTTTCTAGATCAAAATATTTCCTGCTTTTTTCTAAATTTCTCTTCCATAAAATGAAGATTCTATCTACTTTAAAAACATATTGACGTTAATGGAGGCTGCATGAGTCAGCTCTGCTCTGAAACTTTCAAATCTCCGCCTGCCAACTAGGCTAACATTCTACCACCTATCACACTGAGTTACTTGGACTTTTTGGCTTCTTGGATGCTCATTTTGGTTCTTTCTGTTTTTAGAACCAATATTCACCTCAACTCCAGGCTTCAAACCATCTAATTTTGTTTTGGTTTTTGCAAATATAACAAAGATATAGTCCAGTTGATTTGCTTTAATATTTCATTTCTCCTTTTAAATCTAACATTTTTGAAGTATTTCAGTGTGAAGGTTGATGAAATAATGATTATTAAATTGGTATTATATACAACCGAAAAAAAATTGAGAAATTAAGAAACTCCTTATTGGGTGTCAACAGATTCATAATTTAATGTAGGTTTTTAAATAACTAAACTTTATTTTCATTCTCTGTGATTTTCTAAACTAATACAATCTTATATAAATCAAGGCAGTTGACAGTGAATCAGAAGGCTTTTATCAAAAAATGATTCCCCCAAACCCCAGACTCTATCATTTGAACACAAAGGATAAAATGGTTCCCATGTTTAAACACCCTGGCAAATTCCTCTCAACGAAATGTTTTTTTTTTTTTTTTTTCCAATTTATATGTTCATTTGTTTTTTCCTCATATACACATCATTTCCCATGTCTCCTGGTGAGTCTATTTATAAATTTTTGGAAACAATCATAAGCTTACAGAAAAATTGGGAGTAGAGTCTGAAGAGCTTCTTTTCAGGAACTATTTGTAGTAGTTATTTATCTTACCAGCCGTTACCCCTAAGTAGGTTAGGGTGTGTTCAAGACCCTCTCCCCCTGGACCCACCCTCTTCACCCACAGATGAGATGATAGCCTATGCCCAGCCGTCCATCTGCGGAGACACAGTTCTCATCCTGCCTGGGCTCTGATACCAACCCAAAGCACCCTTCCCCATGGATGCCTTCTTGCTCCCGACAGGTTCTGAGATGGCACACCTGGCAGCCTTCCCAAGTGGATGCTTTCCTCACCGTATCTGGGATGACGCCCCACTCTGGGCCATAGCAGCGACCCTCCCCTTATGTGTAGATGATTTGTTGACCCAGCTAATGGCTTTGAGACTAAAGTGTTCAGAAAGGGAAAGGGAGGGCAGGGGAGGGCAGGAGATGGGAGGGCAGGGGAGGGGAACAGAGGGGAGGGGAGGGGAGGGGAGGGTTGGGCAGGGAGTAAAGGGAAGGGGAAGGAAGGAGACGGAAGGGGAGAGAAGGGGAGGGAAAGTAATATAATCAGGTGTATCTATTTTGACACAGATGATCCAGACTGCTTTTAAAAACCAGGGTTTTGTTGGTTTTTTTTTTAGTTTTGGTCATAAATAAGCAAACACACTCATTTGATAGAACCGCTAGTTTTTTTGCTTTTGCCCAAGGTTTAATATGTTATGTTCCTAGGAAGTACTGACTGCCACCCACCATCCATTGGCCTTGTACTTCCCGATGCCCGCGAGAAGGAGTCGTGTTTCAGAGTGAAAAAGGTCCCATGCAAAGAAGAAAACACACACACACACACACACAGAATAAAAATAAAAAAAGGTCTCCTGGAATCAGTGACAAGAAGAAAAGGGCCATAAATAGGGTACATGGTACGACGAAATGCTTGGGGAGAACAGATTATCACGGAGGGTTTGTGGGGAGAAAGTGAAAGGCAAAAAGAAAGGCAGCTAAAAATTCCAAGAAAAATAACAGTAACACAAAACTGTATGAGGAAGTCAGAACTCAGTAGTGGGCAAACTACTATGAGCCATGCTTTCAGGGAATAGTAGTGCACATACTGCAGGGACCCATTTGATCTGGGTGCTGGGGACACTGCTCTAGTAACCAGCACGAATGTCGTTCTAGCAAAGTACTTGGCCCTGTGCTGAACAGCATTTAGTAGTCATAATGTCGCAAACTCTATTTTTCACTTTTGTCATAAATCTAAGGACGAGGAAGAAATCCGTGGTGGTATTAGAGGGCAGAATGAACATGTAAAGAACATTTACATGCATATGTAAAGGACAAGGTTATGTAATAGAATGTGGGAGGAAAGGTAGAGGAAATCTAATCTAATAAAGTAGAGAGTCCACACAAGTTCTAAAATATAGTATAAATATCCAAGAAGGAAGAAATGAAGAGGAAGATCAGTGTTAGTGTAATTAAATAGATCTTTAATTTTTAGTTCTAGGAGTCAATAAACATTGTTTAATCTGATCAAATAATAAATAATGACATGAATTGTAGCATTAATCTCATAATGAAAGAATTAGGAAACAGAAAAGGAGATGAGAGTTGTGGGCATAGAAAGGCAGGGAAATAACGTGATTTTCATCATTATTTCATTTGCTCCACTGGATTTCTTACCATATGTATTCTTTGGCAAAAGAAAAAATCTTCCAGTGTAATTAGTAAGAAAAAAAATCCACTTGCATACACAATTGCCATCTGTCTCAGGAAATATTCTTCATTTCCCAACTTTTATTTCCATGAGGAGAAATTTTCTAGGGCCTCCCCTTCATACTCTTTCCTTGCCTAGAAGTGAGTTCAGCAGCTAGCTCGGGGCCAGAGTGCTCAGCCCTTCCCAAGTCTTTCATTCTCAGAGCCAGCCTGAGGCCAGAGGTGGGGCTGAGGTAGCCATTACGCCCAGCCCTGGGGGGACATCTGTGTATTTCAGGGGTAGATTATGACAGAGTTCACCTGGCTGCAAATCTAAAAGCTAATGTTCATCAGTTTGAGCTGATGTTTCTGAAGCAGATGATTGCAGGACCACACATTTGGAAAATGCTAGCCTAAGAGTTAAACCCATACACCCTGAGACAGCAGGCTTACTAAGCTTTGTCTCTCCAGGGCTGGCTAAAGTGACTGATACATATAGGTGCTGCGTAAATGCTTGCCCAGTGAATAAATGTTTCGTGAGAAAGGGGGTCATCAACCTAAAGTGGAGTAAACTATGGAAGAATAGATTCTCCGAAGATGGGACCAAGAGCAGGTTGAAGTCTGAGAAGTGGAAAGTAAAATGGAATGGAGAGCACCAGGGGGAGCTAGATTAAGCTTTACATTGGCAACACATCAACATGCACTTGGGGATTCTGCAACTTGTCCATCATAAAGGAAAAGGTTTGTTGTGGTTTATTTCAGCCCGAAGACCCTCATCGCCTTCACTGATACAGAACCAAACAGAATAAATCTGGGCGAAACTCTACCCATACATTTAATGGAATGCAATTACCCATGCTTACCCAGAAAAATGGGAGAGAGAGAGAGAGAGAGAGAGAGAGAGAGAGAGAACCATTAAACAGTGGAGGCAATTTCACCTTGCCCTTCTACTCAGGGAGCATCTTCTTTGGAGAGACTCTAAATGAAAGCAGGGCAATTGTCTGCCCAGAGTCACAATCACATTCCAAGCTCACCTCAAAGCCATGAGGGGCCAGATGACAAAGTTATGGAAACAGGGGGGGGTGAACTTCTGGTGTGCACTCCTACTATCTTTTCTGCTGGTCAGAATGCAAATGTGATAGCTGGAGCTGGATCATCCATGTGGGACCATGATTTGGAGGTCAGCCATAAAGATCAAGGAGCAACAAAGTAGAAGGCATCTAACTCATGATTATCATAGAGTCCCTGGCCAAGGTTGGACATTCATTTTAGAGAGAAATAATCTTACATTTGTTTAAGCAACTTTGTTTTTTCTATCACAGATACCCTGCTACTTCCTCAGCTGACCTTAAGTGCTATGAACCCCATAACAGGAGCATTTACATCATTCTGGGGACAAATTTAGTGATTATAGATATGCATTTTTGTATCCTCTATGTAAAAGCCCAAATGGATTTATCTGGTGTTCAATTAATTTACCAATGCCAGAAGAAAAACTGTTTTTGGGTTAACTGAAGAAGTGATGTTATTTTCCATTATGACAACGTCTTAGGAGACTTTTAAAAAGTTTAGGCTATTTAACACCTGAGTAAAACGAGATGCTCCACTGGCTTAAACATTGGGAATTTATTAGCTTCCAGTTTTGAGGCCAGGAAAACGTTCAAATCAAGGCATCATCAAAATGATGCTTTCTTCCTAAAGACTGGCTTCTGGCAATTCTTGACTCCTCTGCCACATGGCAAGGCACATGACAGCACTTGACGTTCTCTGCTTTCTCTTCTTGGTTTCATTGACTTCAGCTTCTTGTTTCCTTGGTGCTCTCTCTCTCTCTATATATATATATATATTCGTTTTGCTTATAAAGGACTCCAGTAATAAGATTAGCACCCATTCTGATTGAGATGGGACACACCTTAACTTACTCATCAAAAGGTACTACTTATAATGGGTTAGCACCCACAGGAATGGATTAGATTTAAGAACATTTTTTTTCTGGGGTATATATAGCTTCAAACCACCATACAGCACCTTCTGGACCCAAAAGAGACAAGTTCTTTCTGCATGCAATATATATTCATTCCATCACAATACCCCAAATGCCTTAAGTCATTTCAGTAATAATACTAAGTACAAAGTCTCATCAAAATAAGTTATGGGTGTGGTCTGACTTGGGGCACAAATCTCTTCCTTCTGTGGTCCTGTGAAACCTAAGAACAAGTTATCTGTTTCCAAAATAGAAAACAGGCATAGGATAAACATTCCCATTTCCATAGAGAAAAATTGGAAGGAAAATGGCTCATAGGTCCCATACAATTATGGAACCCTGCAGGGCATATTTCTAGATCTGGGAGTCATCTGTGGAATGAAGTTTTGCCCTCAGAACCTGATGGAGTGGCAACCCCACCCTTCTAAGTGCTTGCATAATAGCCATAATCTCCCCAAACACTGGGGTGAAAGCTCCACTTTCTGCAAGATTCAGGATAAGGGCCAGACTCTTTGCAATCCCTTGAGCATAGGACCTACCCACTGAGAACAATGAGTGTTAGCACTCTTCCTGGACAAGGGGTGGAAGGTCACCCTCTCCAAGTGCTGGGCAGACTCACCCTTTCCATGCACATGGATGGACCTGCTCTCTTAGACTGAGAGGATGTCTTTGGTTCAGTCACTACCTTCCATGTTTCTTCCCAAGAAGTGATTTTTTTCCTTCAATCTGTCATTTTCCTGTCCCTTTTAGTCTAGACTGACAGTGGTTCTGTTCATACAGCTCTTATAAAAAAATATCTTCGGTTTTTCATGCATTACACAGGGGTCCAAATCTCAGACAAAAGAAGCTTCCACAAATCCTTCCTGGATAACTGGATTTCCAATTCTGACTTGCATAGAAATTGCTGAACAGTTTCCATGTTCAGTAAAACCCTCACATGGAGCACTATTCTCTGAGGACTTACTTTCCAAGTCATCAATTTCTGTTTTATTTGTGCCCAGGAGTTCAGTTCTCAGTTTATCCCTTTCCTCTCACATTTTACTATAAGCTGAAAGAGAAATCAGTGTCTACTGGGAAATAACTAAGCTGTAAGTCAATAAAGGTGTCTATTTGGGGTCTTAGAATTTCAAATTCAGGCAGCACAGATTCAGGTAGCAAACAAAGTCATGTCCAACTTGGCATTTCTAGTCAAGTGTTTTTAAAGGAAAAGAAGAACATTACACAACTAGTTTGTGATTGGTGGGTATTTGGGGAACTCTAGCCCTTCAGGTTGGATAGTTTACTGAGTTCTTTATCTTTTCATTTGTTATTGGTCTCTGCATGTCACTAGAGTTTTGAGGAGCATTTTTGCTTGAGGTTTTGCATACTTTGGCGGTTTTTGATATGTGGCTGATACCTGCATAAAAGTAAACTCCACACTCCATTTTAAATCTCTTAGCCATAGTAACTTTATTTTATTTCTTTTAACTTTTTCCCCATTTAATCAAGAGTTTTCTCCAAAAGCATTGCCAATCAGCATTTGGTATGAAACCCTTGGTGCCAGGGAGGCTTATCCCTGGGAGTCATATCCCATATAGAGAGGAAGGTAGTGAGTTTATTTGCAGAGTTTGGCTTAGAGAAGGGCCACATTTGACCAACAAGGAGGACTTCAGGGGAGTCTTTGGCATTAATTCTTATTAGGATTTAGTTTCTTCATTACAGAAATATGTTTCATAAGTGCAATCTTTAACAAGGGTTTGGCTCATTAGCATAACTTGGGAGGTAGCTATGGCTGTTATAATGGAAATGAAACATTGTATAAGAGACATTGTAGTGACTATAAAAAAATATTATCAAGGTTTGAAATATGTTGCAAATCTAGTCTCCTCAATATTTAAGAACAAACAACATAAGTGCCTATGGGTGCAGCCAATAACTGTGACCCTACTGTGGAGTCTAAATTAGCCTAGACCCAGCAATCTGATAGATTGCCTAGGTCAGCAACTTTTTGTATCACTGGAAAGAAAGGACGGTGAATGACAAAGGACCAGGAAGAGAAGGTAAGAGTGAGAATGAGGAGTTCAAAAGGGGTAAGATTCATTGTGGGAGGGACAGAGATGAAATGGGGTAGAAAGAAGGGGTGAAGGAGGAATGAAAATGCAAAAAGAGAGAGTCAATAGATAATAATGATGATTATAGCAGCATTTTTTGAGTTCATTGAGCTGTCTGCATCAGATGCCATCTACTTCTTATCTGCCATTTTGCACTTTAGGTCTCAGTAAGAATGGATTTCCAGGAAGTCCTGGAACTTTTCTTAAAATGAGAAATATGAATCCAAGAATCAATACCTTCTAATTTAGTTGGACATGGGTTAGTTAAAATTATTCGACAGGCTCCTTTCCAGCAAGGTTGAGGTGCATCTTTACAGAGATGTCTTTTCCAATATATGAAGTTATGAGGCTAAAGATTGTGTATCTTCATCTCCCTGGAGTGTGCTGTAAAGGCATTGTTCTACCAGGGTTTCATTTCTCTTTAAAATTTTTTGATTAGTTTCTAACAGTAGATTAGCATATTTTGTTTTATGAAGCAGGGCTCATATATTCCAATATTTTCATAGGTCTCCCTGTTATAATTTTTAATGAGGATTACATGTTTTCTAAAAGGAGTGGATCTTAGATTTAATGAAACTATAGGAAGGGCTTTTTGGCCATGGTAGACTTAGGGATTCCATTAATTTAGCTAACTGAGTTCAAATTATGCCATTTGTTCTTTCTATTTAGCTTGAAGTGTGGGGTAAAATGAAAATAGGCAAAATGAAAATGTTGCAAAATAAGCCATATTTTGTATATTGTTTTTATAATTTGTCCTGAAAAGTGGGTTCTTCAACCATAAGTTCTGAGGGAATTTCCCAATTTGGAATTATTTTTCTTATAATACTTTTGCAATGGTAGCAAAAGTATCTTGTCTACTGGTAAAGCCTTCTGCTCAATGGAAGTACATACAAATAAGTCTATGTTCATCTCTATGCTTTTATGTAAGAGAACCTAAGCCATTTCCTTTCTCATTCATGGACAAGGAGAAGAAAGGGTAATTTGAAATTTGGGTGTCCCAGAGCAGGAGTGTTGAGCAAACTATGCTTTATTTCCTTAAAGAATGTTGACTAGTTCCATCCCAAATAAGGGGCTTAATTTGCTTAGCTTTAAATAAGGTATATAAAGGTTTAGACATCAAAGAAAAATGAGGAATCTTATTTCTATAATATCTTGCAAAGCCTGAAAATCCTTTTAATTGATGTTTGGGTTTGGGAAGTGGCCCTGGAGGACAAGGATAGGTGAGGCAGAAAGAATGCAGCTTAGGTTAGGATAACATCTAAAAGAGGGTTGTGGTTCAATTTTATTTCTTTGACTGAAAGGAAAGGAATATGTAAAGGACTGAATTCCTTATCTTGGTCTGTTTAATCTGGTTCTAATAGTTCTAAATTAATTTCCCCCTTTTGGGAGAAAGATATGTGTGCTTGGAATAATCCAAGGAAAACTCTCCCCAGAAGGTAATTTGGTGTAGAGAGGAATAATAAAAAAATTGATAAGTGCCCTGTAAAGGTCCTAATTGAAAGAGAATTGGTGGAATTAAAGCTGGTCATGGGTTTGCTGGAGACTCCCACCATTTGAATTGTTTCTTGACTCTGGAGAGGAGTGTTAATGAGGGCAGTGGATTTAAGACAGAGAAGGTGGCCCTAGTATCTGCTGGAAGTCATAAGCTTCATTCCAATTGTTTCCAATGATGGTCTATTTTGCCTAAAGATGTGATGTGGACAATTGGAAAAGTGTCTGCCATTTCCCAGGACAGCCCTAGCAGCCACATTGAAAGGGACTTTGCTTTCTTAAAGGACAAAAGCATTAGGGGGGGTTGCAGCTGTTTGGGGGAAGTTTTTGGCTGTCTCTTTTCCAGTATCCAGGGTTATTTACAGTAGTTACAGGTAGTGGTGCCCAGAGCCCTGGTACCTAGAGACTTTATTGTGGTGGCTTACTTAGCTACTATTTTATCTTGGGAGGGTTTTTTTCCTCAGCATTTTTAAAGGTGCAATCTAATTGATCCATGAGATTTACTAAATCTCTCGATTCCATCGTAGCTCAATTTAGTTTTTTAGATCTTAGAGTAGTATTTAGTTCTTCTGAAAGGCCATTAACAAAAGTAGAATTAAATCAGACAGGGGTTTCAGAGTCAATATGGTCAAGACCTGAGAATTGGTTAAAGGTCTTTTCAAGCCTGTTATAATACTCACATATGGGCTCCTAGGCTTTTGGGGTACATTGTTGGATTTTTCTCTATGTCAATAAGTTGGGGAAAAACTTCAGGTATGATCTTGTGACCTTATGAAGTTCCTTAGCTAGCTTAAATGCTGCAGTTTTGTCAGCAGCTCTTCGTTTTTAAAAGACAGTTAAGGGAGTTTTCCAATTAGCTTTGTTTATCCATATTTTGGCAAGACCTCCACCACGAGTCTTGTAAATTAACGGTAAAGGTCTGAGTATCCTTGATCATAAGTCTTAATGTTAAGAATGAATTCTCTTGCAAAACCTACTGGGTCTCCAGTAGGATTTGGAACATCTTTAATAATTGCTCAGTAAGTCCAATCAACATCTATATCATCAATTAAATTGACCAGTGTGATGTCTTGTGGGAGGGAAGAGACGTGATTTGGAAATTGGTGACAAAGAGGTCTGGAGAAGTGGAATGTGAATAGACATTTCTGAGTGGGCTAAAAACAAGAAGATATTTGCATCCCATGTGAATGCTCACCAGACAGAGGGTGACTTCAGCAGAGGAAGATTTTTAATAATCTAGCGGATAAGAAGACCTGTTCTGTGGACACCAGTCAGCCTCTTTCCCTAACTACTGCTGTCATTGCCCAGTGGGCTCATGAACAAAGTGGCCATGGTGGAAAGGATGGAGATTATGCATAGGCTTAGCAATGTGGACATCTGTTCACCAAGGCAGACCTGGTTATAGCCACTGCTGAGTGCCCAATCATTCACTCCCCAATATGACACTTTTCCCTGTAGTGATCAGCCTGCTACCTGGTGGTTTGTTGATTACATTGGATCACTTCCATCATGGAAAGGCAGCATTTTGTTCTAACTGGAATATGCACATAATCTGGATATGAATTTGTCTTTCCTGCATGCAATTATTTTGCCAAAACTACCATCCACAGACATACAGAACACCTTATTCGCCATCATGGTATCCTACACACAATTGATTCTGATCAAGGAACTCACCTTAAAACAAATGAAGTGTGGGAATGGGCACATGTTCATGGAATTTACTGGTCTTACCGTGTTCCTTATCATCCTGAAGCAACTGTATTGTTAGAATTGTGGCATGGCCAAAAGGAAGACACAATTATGGTCCCAACTAGGTGTCAGTGCCTTCCAGTGCTTGGGCAATGTTTTCCAGGAGAGTGTATATGCTCTAAATCAGTATCCACTCTATTTTGCTGTTTCTCCCATAGCCAGGATTCACAGGTCCGGGAATCAAGAGGTGAAAGTGAGGGTGGCACCACTCACTATTATCCCTAGTGATAGAAACCTTTTTGCTTCTTGTCCCTGAAACCTTAGGCTCTGCTGTTCTGTAGGTCTTCATTCCAAAAAGAGGAGTTCTTCCATCAGAGAACACAACAATCATTCCATTCAACTGGAAGTTAAGACTATCACCTGGCCACTTTTGGCTCCTTATGCCTCTGAATTAAAGGCAAAGAAGGGAATCACTATATTGGCTTGAGTGAGTGACCCTGATTGTCAAGGGGAAATAGGACTCCATTTACACAATGGAAGTAAAGAAAAGTTTGCCTTGAATACAGGCAACCCCTTTGGGTGTCTCTTAGCTCTACCGTGCTCTGTAATTAAAGTCAATGGGAAACCGCAACCGCCCAATCCGGAGTATAAATGGCCCAGAAACTTCAGAAGTGAAGGTTTGGTTCACCCCACCAGGCAAAGAACCACAGCCAGCTGAGGTGCTTGCTGAGCATAAAGCAAATATGGAATGTGTGGTGGGAGAAGGCAGTTATGAGTACGAGCTATGATCATGCTACCAGCTGCAGAAATGAGGACCATAATGGTTTTGAATATATCTTCCTTGTTTTCCTATGAATATGTTTGTATATGTATACAAATCACATATACAAATCTTTGTTTTCTTCCCTATCCTATACCCTTTTCATGCAACATAATTTGTATCAGCTTCATGTCATGGTCTTTGAGTTATAGGATATCAAGTTTAAGAGTGTATATTATCCATGGACTTGCCCCTTATTCTAAGGAGAGTTAGTGTGTTTCTGATTGTACCCAGGGCAGTTGAATATTGTTAGGTGAAATATGACTGTTACTGCTTTTTTAAAGAGATTAAGTATGATTTAAGGAGATATGCATGGTTTCTTTGACAAGGGGTGGACTGTGATGTTTAAGTTCATATGTTGCTTGGCCAGGTTTTTGAAGTTCAAGAGCAACTTGACCCACTCTGTGCCTCAATGGAAGATGCCAATAGAATAGAGGGATGGAAGTGGCAAGCCCAACCCTTTCTCATATTTAGCACCTCCTAACTACACTTCAGGTTCCAGGAAAACAAAGGGGTCCGGGTGCCCATTGTCATGGATATGGGTGGGGAGCCTGTGCACGGGGCAGACATGGATGGAAGAGCTCTTGATCACGGATTCCACATCTTACCTGGGATGGCCACACATGAACCAACTCACCATCACAGGAAGTCCTGGGATGGACTCAGGCTGACACTGACCTCCTAAAAGAAAAGAGGGTAAGGGAGTATAAATCACCAGCTTTACAAGGGGGGTAGGGGATGTCTTCACTCCGTCTACCCTGGCATCTGGGAGGTGCCAGGGTTTGTGCCACTCTGTCTTTTCCCCTGGCAAGGCTGACAGTTGTTAAAACAAAATATTAGATAAGATATTATTTATGGAAGTTTATTTGGGCAGTTTATGGTTCATGAATCCCACAACATCCAAACCACATGTGGAAAGGAGTTCCACTGAGGGAGTGGAAAGGGGGAACTGATACAGGGCAATCAGAGAAGCAAGTGACAAAAGGTTCTGGTTGGCTGATATTACGTTTCCATTTTATATAGGGGGAGGCTTACAAAGTGGGGAGCAGATATACATTGATTAATATAGTTTGCTTGTCCATTCTGATAAGCTATATCTGCTTGATGGATTTTATTACTGGATGTTGCTTACTTGCAGTTCTGTAGGGTACATTCCATTGTTTCCTTTTCTCAGGAATCTCCTGCAGGTCAGTTGTTTCTTATCTCTTGGAAAATCCCTCCCAGCAATGCCTACTGCAGGCAGCCATTGTGTTTTACTTAACACAGTGAATCCTTCACTCTGTGCACCCTCCCCTCACTCCCGTAGAAAGAGAGGGTGATGTCTGGTGACAGCAAGGATGCTTCAGGACAGCTATCCTGGGGTGTTCTTGGCAAGCTCCCACTTTGGCAGCATGCGGAGCAAGCTTGCGCCATAGTTCATTCAACAATTAGTAGGCCAATTTTTGCTGCATCTTTCTCTGTGTTGCTTTGTTTAGTGAATGGCTGTGATCAGTTCCCAGAAAAGACAACGGGAGAGAAGCCCAGTTTGGGGAGAATTTGATCAGGCTCAGAAACACCTGCCTATGAATTCCTGAGGTGATACAACTACTTGTCAAAAGTAAACTCCAATTCAAACCCAGTTTTATCTATGTTTCTTTTTTTATGATTTGAAAACTACCAGTTGGCAGGAACAATGGCGTCTTCTGGTCCTTCACCTTTCCTTCTGGATCCCATTCTTCTCCACCCCCTTGCTAATTGGAGTCAGTGTCCAGGTGCTTGGCTTCATCGCGAGAAAGAATTCAGGGATAAGCCACAAATTAATTAAGCAAGTAGAAAATTTATTAGGGGTACAGCAAGAGAACAGAACGAACACCTTCAGGGATGAAGGCGGGCCTTCTCAAGGGAGAGAAATGCAAAGTTCTGCCCTGGGGTCCCCTGCTTTATGGGGGTACAGGTCTTTGGGGTCTGTGCTGATGGGCAGATTTGAAACTAAGCAGCGGAACTCTGCTGGGTGATTTGATTCTCTTAGGGGGTTAGGGGGTGCTGTCCGGTGGTGACTGGCTTCTGGCTGCCGTCCCCAAGCTCTGCAGGGCTTGTTGACTGGCGGTTCTGGTCACTGTCCACGAAACGTGAGGGAACCTGAAACTGGGGGTGGGGGTGCCCCTGATGCCCCTTCCCTCTTTCCTGCCATGTACTGCTGCTGCTGGCTGCCTTCTGATAACACAGCCCTCAGGAGTTCGTGCCATGCGCTGCCCCTTCCTAAATTACTTGTGGGAGGCAGCAGGCTGATGTAAGGCAGCAGGCCGTCACCTCGGCTTCTGTTTGTGTGGTTTATTAGGTTTCCTGCCCCTTCTTCCTCAGGTCCCTATTCCATCCTGCCTTACCCTTGAGAAATCCTTCAGTAGATATATTTGTATTAACGGCTGCACACGTTCATATTTTCCTTTGTAACACTACAGGTCCTTTGCTCTCACTTATCCAGCCAGTGGTTCTTTCACCTGACAACACTCGGAACCATTTATTAACCACTGCTCTCTGCAAATACTTTCCTGGGTTCTGGGGAGCAGAATAAGGCCGCTCTTAAGACTGAGTGGTGAAGAGCCTTAAGAAAGAAGAACACCCAAAATATCCAGTACTGTGCGACCGGAGAAGTTAAGTAAAATATGCTGTATTTATTTTGTATCCTGAAAGAGAAGAAAGATTACCTGGGGCCTCTACTGCTAGCATCTTCATAAACGACAGGAGCACATCAGGCAAGACTCACGGAGAAAAGGTGGTGATTGACTCCTTGTTGGTAGTGCAAGTTCATGTCTAACTGCCAAGAGGAGAGAGAAAACGACTCTCTGTTTAACACTCAGGCTTATTGGTTAATCGATCAGTTTCCCCCGCCTCCCCCTTTAATTAGAAATTCAATTCTGATGCAGTAGGTCAGTTGTTTTTGTTTGCTCATTCCTTCTGAGAGAGGATAAAGCCACTCCCAGCAGACCCAGTCACACAGTTTATGCACAGGTGAATGCCCCACAGTCTTCATTTTGTAGCAGTTCAGCAGAACCAATTCATTAAGGGAAGGGAGTAGTGTAGACAAATTACTGCGGAGTCAGGTTTTTTCAAAGCATATTAGACATATTTCGGTTGCAAGGAGTAATGTACTTGCAATTCACTTTGTGTTACATTTTCTAGGCTTACAGGTGTCGAGCCAATCACTTCTGTCATCTCTACTCATTGGAGAAAGCAATTTCTGTGGTCTCGTATTGATTCTCCAATAAGACACGGCCATGGGAAGAGTAAACCGGGAGATGCTTGTTTATGAAATTCATTTTCCTGTGGTCTAAGAGATGAAAATGTCAAGTGGGAAGAAAGCAATCGTTTAAAGAGAATTTCCCCTGACAAGCCCTCTCTGGTCCTTCTGGTGCCTCACAGACCTGGAGTCGGAAAGTGCTTGGTTCAAATCTCAGTGTGATCCGCGGACATTTCCCCAGCTCTCTCATCTCCTAAAAATCAGGAGAGGTTTATGGAGATATTCCTGGCCCAGAGTAGGTGCACATTCCATGGTGATCAGCTCCTTTTCTTTGATAATTTCCAACAGGTTCTAATATCATGAGTCTGCAATTAGATCATGTATCTGGCAGACCGAAATATCACTTAACCTTGCTACTACTTACCAGGTGGCCTTCTTTGACACTTAGCTTTATTTTGCCTTCCCCGAATGGGTGACCTCTTTCCCTGGGTGGCAGAGGGGGGCGACGTGTGTTTCCTCATAATGTCTCAAACACAGTCTACTCTTGCTGCTTTAGCTCTTTGGAGCCAGCCACCTCTGTCCTGCCAAAACCTGCAGGGCTTAAGGTCCTTCCTTCTCTGTGGCCTTCAATTTAGAGACAGAAAACAGGGTCCCATCCTGGGGAGAACAACGTGAGAGCTCATACCAGCAGTTTCCTGGGTGTAAAGGGGAGGCGTACTCTAACACTGATGCCCTACGTTAGTCCTTACCACACTTAACACCTCTGCTGGATTACATTACGCCCCCAACAAAGACAGGTTCCTAACTCCCCCCTGCATTCCTGGGAGCATAGACTTATTTAGAGACAGGACCTTTGAAGACGTCACTTTTAGTTACCGTGTGGCCCGACTGAATCAGGGTGGGTCTTAATCCACAACACTGGAGACCTTGGAAAGCAGAAGGAAATAAGACACAGTGACTCTGAGATGCCCACAGGGAGAAGGCAGCACCAGCAGAAACCAGAAGACAGACGCAAGGGAAAGAGATCCCGAGGCAGGCAAGGTGCACGCCAAGGCACCCAAGCCAGAGCGCACACACGGCCTCGCACACGCCTCGATTTGGGACTTCTAGCTTCCAAAACTGTGAGGCAATAAATTACCTTTTTATCAGCCAGCCCACTGTGTGGTATTTGTCATAGCAGCCGGCAGACTGAGACAACAGCACGGCTTGTTAGCGAAAGATAAGGGGTCACTTGACGCAGCCTGGTGGGAGCAGGCACGTGGCAGGCATCTAATCTTGGGGAAAGCAGCCTAAAATGACTCAGAGAGATTAGTCATCGCCATGGTATGGTGTGAGGGAGGATTTGACTAGAGGGGGCAGCGTGAGGAAGTTTTCTGGGGTGCTGGAACTGCTCTGCACCCTGATTGTGATGCTGGATACATGAATCTATACGTGTATTAAAACTCACAGAACGGAATACCCCAATATGCCCATTTCACCATACATAAATTTAAAAATAATTTTTAAAATGTGGAACGATCCATCCACACCATTACTCGCCCATGGTGCTAGCACCCTGCATTTTGCACGTCAGTCCAAGATGAAAGTCCGCTGTATCGCGGCAAAAGGCAGTGCTGCAACCTGCTCTGCTTCTGCCCAGCTGTGAGGCGCTGGTGCCGGGTTTAGCCCTTCAGCTCCCCCGCGTCCTCATTTTCCTACATGGTCTTGGACAGCCGGAGGTCTGCCAGGCTGTGTCCGTCCTCAGCTGAGGCAGGCTTGGCTTTTCCAGTTCCAGGGTGAGGCCGCGATGCATGCCTGCACCCAAGTCAGCTGAGTGCATCTGGAGATTGCCTTGTGAGCAGGCACATGGGAAGACTGATTTAAGAACTCTCCTCTGAGTAATTGGAACATAGGATGAATCATCACACGGGTTTTCCATTGCTAAGGTAAAAGCATGGAAAGAGGGATTTTTTTTCTTTCTTTATTTTTTAAGATCTAAAAGGGCCCTGGAGGCTGTTTTCGTTAATTGTTCCAATAGTCATACTTAGTAAGCTTCCAGCATATCAATTTGTAGCAAAATAGCTTTTAAGCATGCCTTATAACTGAGGCACATCGCTGTTTACCAGATGAAACTAATGATCGTTCCTTTTTGGAAACTTTCATTTACTGAAATAAAAAAATGTGACTCCATATGGATGGAGAAAAGAGACAAGTCAATTTCAGAATTTGATTTATACCTGTTTTCCAAAAGCAAAAACTTCAACATTGATTCTGTTCTTATAACCAAATGGTAAATTATATATTTAATAGGAAGGAAGGGAGGGAGGGAGGGGCAGAAGTTTTCTTGGTTTTGTTTTGTAATGGAAATTTTCAAAGATATATAAAAACAGAGAAAATAGAACAAAGCATCACCCACAATTCTGCTCTTGTTCCACTCATTTATCTAGTTTTGCCATTTCCTCTGTTCCCGCCACTTTCCTGGCCAAGGACTGGTGTATCTGAGAGCAAATCCCATTTTATATCGCCTGTGAGTACTTTAGAAGGTATCTCTATGGGACAATGGCTTTTAATTTCTTCATGGAAACACACTCTTCTCACAGTCAACAAAATTATCAGTGATGCCTTAACATCATCATCTAATATACAGTTCTACAAATTTCCTTGATTGTCTCAAAAAATGTCCTTTAAAAGTCAGTTTGTTCAAATCAGGACACAGGCAAGGTCCGCATAGTACATGTGATCGATAAGTCCCCTCCACCTCTTTTCATGTGAAATGATGCTTTCTCCCTTTCTGTGCCTTATATTTCTTGAAGAAATTGGATCCGTTTTCCTGAACTTGTCTTATTCTTTGTATTTGGCTTAGTGCTTCCTCCTGGTTTTGTTGAACATGTTCTTTGCCTGCCGTATATTCTGGAAACTGATGGTTAGATCTAGAGCCATAATCCAGGTTCAGTTTTTGTTCAAGCACGCCTCATGGGTGATGCTTATATCTGGTGTGTCCCTTTCAGGAATCACATTTTGCCAGCTCACCCTTTTTACTGATATTCAGATTAAGCAGTAGGGTCAAGTATTGTCATCTCATTTCATCCTTTATAAATTTCCCCTCAAATTTTCACCTAGTGGTTTTATTCCATTATTTCTCTACAGATCACAAAATGTGATTTTAAAGTTTATCACTTCTCCTATATTTATTAGTTGTCATTCTTCTGAAAAAATAACTTTCTCTCTTCAAATATAATCTGCTCTGGAAAGGCTTTACTTTTTCCCAGTATTTATATATTTTTAGAAGTAATGGACTTTTGCCCTGACAACCTCAGAGGTGACCAATGGATTTACTTATTGTGAAAGTATCAATCTTAACTCATGGATTTTATGTATTTGATAAGATTTAATTTATTACAGTCATTTGTCTTTTTAAATTAAATTTAAATTTTACTATTGGGAGTATTTCCTTTTTTATTTTGCTTTGATATATTTAAAATATTGAAACCCATTTACTTATCATCCATCTGTAAAAATGATCAGCTTGTGGCCAATTTTGTTTCATCTCTGTCTCTCCCCTTCCCCATTCCAGATTATTTTGATACAAGTCCTGAGCATCGTAAAATTTTATCTGTAAATATGCATGCCTAAACACAATGAACAAAAGTTCCTTATTGCCATCAAATATCCAATCAATGTTCAAGTCCCTGCTAGTATTAATTTTTTTTACTCTTTGTTTGAGTCCAAAATGAAATAAGGTTCATATCTTGTCATTGTTCGGTGTCTTTTAACTTTCTTTTAATAGGATCCCCTCCTCTGTTTTTCTTTCCAGTTTTTTTCATTGAGTTAAATGGGTCATTTGTCTTGTAGGGTTTGCTACAGTCTGGATTTTGCTGACTATTGCCATTGAAAGTGTTTTTCTGGCCACCGTGTTTCATGTAAATATGTTGTTGGATGGAGCATCTTGATCAGATTCACATTTTACTTTCTTTCCTTTTTTGTCAAGATTACTTCATGGTTGGCAGTATGTTCTTCTACAAGGAGATACTCATTCCAGGTGTCTCTCTTTTTGTGATGTCAGCATCCGTTGCTGATACACGCATAGATCCATTTGTTCACTAGGGGTTGCAAAATGGTGGTATTGTAATTCTTTATTCCTTCTTTACTTATGAGATGGAATACTTCCATAATGTGAAATTTCTCCCACATCAACTATTTGGTTTCCTGGAGATAGCTTATACAGGAAAAGTAGGACAGATGCATCATCCTCGCCATCCTGCCCCTTTACTTACCAGTTTTAAAAATTGGTTCTATAGCATCCTCCATATTGACTGCTAAACTGTTTTTGTGTTGTTGTTACATAGTATTATTAAGCTACCAATACACACTTATGTATTTAAACATAGTGGATGTGTTTTGATCCATTGCCAGTCTTATCTTAACTCATGCCTAAATTGTCCCAATTTTGGTCATTGAGAACTCTACAGGTTGTTTGCTGATAGTCTTTGATAGTTTTCTTGCTGTAACAAGATGTTACAGATTCATCTAGTACAATTTCTTCCAATACTGGAATCTTGTATTAAAGGCCCTGGTAGCCTTTAATGGGAAAAGATACTTACAGGCCACAATTTGGGTTCCAGAGGGATCTGTTGTTGCTAAGTTGGTCCAAAGTTTTAGACTTTTCAGCAGACACAGCTTGGGATTTAATGGGTTTAGAGTGGTGTTTATGTAAGATTATATATATATATGTATATATATATATACACACATATATATATAAGTTAATGATGTATTTTATCTTAAAATTCAAATTCAGTGCCATATGTTTTTTTATTCAACCTAATCGATCTTACACATCATTTTCTTTCTCTTGTGCTGAAAAAATGTATTCTCAGTAATTCCAATATCATTATGTACTTGTCCATTTCTTTACCCCACAACATGCACCACGTTGTCATAGAATAACTACTCACAATGGCTCACAGCAGCATTATTATTGAAAACACTTAGTTTTTTCTTCTTTTTTGTCTTTGGGAATACAAATTCCTGCATGAAGGTATAGTCAAACAACTGGGTTTTAAACCCTCTGTATGTTTGTGTCTCCAACTAGACTTGCATTCATTTATTTTATTTTGTCTTCATTTTAGCAGCACTGCTTTTTAACTTTGATTTTGATTTCTACTTATGTAAGATATCTTTATGATTACAAGGTCAAATCTATATAATAAGATACATTCTATGACATCTAGTTTCTATCACCAGCCCCTCCCCCTATTCCTTTCCTTTCCTAAAATGTAATCATTTAAACTATTTTTTGGTTTTCCTTCACATTGTTTTCTATATAAGCACCCACATGTACATATTCTTATTTCTTCTTCTTCTTAGTTAAATCATAGCAGACAATGCCATCATGCCTGCTTCTTTTCCAACCTGCTTTTATTTTAAACTTAATTCTTTTTAAAGTGTTTGCAAACTATGTGTTGCCTGCAGGCCAAATCTGGCCCACAACCTGTTTTGTAAATAAAGTTTTATTGGTACACAGCCACACCAATGGTTTTATGTAATTTCTATGGCTGCTTTCATATACAAAAGAGAAATTTTGTATTTGTAACAAAGACTATATGGCACATAAAGCTGAAAATATTTATGATTTGGTCCTGTTTAGAAAGCATTTGTTGACATCTGCCCCATATAGTGGACAATCCATCCACAGTGATACATTCCTCATTCCATGTTCTAGTTGTGCATTAGCTTCCTGTGGCTCCTGTAATAAATCTGGTGGCTTAAAACAACAGACATTTATTCTTTCAGAATTCTGCAGGCCAGAAGTCCGAAATCAGCATCACTGGGCAAGTAATCAAGGTGCCCGAAGGGCCCTACTTCCCTTGGAGGCTGCAGGAGCACAGTTATTCCTGGCCTCTTCTCACTCGGGTGGCTGCCCACAGACCTGAGCTCCTGTCCACTTCACTCAGATCTTCAAGGCCAGCTCCTTCACATCTCTCCATCTCTGTCTTCTGAGAGGTGCCATCCCCTTCTCCTCTGTGTGCCAGATCTCCTTCTGCCTCCTTATCAGGAGACCAGTGATCACATTTTGGTCTCTCTGCATAATCCAGGAGAATCTCCCCATCTCACGATCCTTGTGATCCCATCAGCAAAGGCACCCTTTGCCTTTCCCAGGTTCCAGGAAATGGGATGTGCCTTTCTTTAATGGGTCTAGAGTGGTGTTTATGTGCTGGCCTTGTCTATCTGACTGTCTGAATAACCTAACAAAGCCTAGCAATTGACCCCACGTAGGAACTGATTCACCATATTATTCTGGAGAAAATAACCTTGCTCTGATGACCAGTTATCATCAAAGTAGAAGATCAAAGAAACTTGGGGATGAGGATGCCTATGTAAGCTCTAGCATCAGAGTCTCTTTTCTATTGACCACTTTTCACAATCATCTAAAACTTCACCAAACGGCCCTCAAATTCCAGGTTTAGATCAGTGGGGGAATTTGTTCAATCAATGCAACAATGCAGACGATATCTGGATGGTATTTTCTAACTTTGAAACTGGATTCTTCCTAAACAACTATAATGTGGAATTGTCAAATGAATAAAGGTCAGGGTAGTTCCTTTTTTGGGGTACAAATATACTTAATTTTTCTAATTCGGCTTCTTGTATGATCATGTCTATTTCAGGGGAATAAAAACCACTTGAACTGTTTCAATCCTGTCATATGGAGAATCCCATAAATTGTTCATTAGCTTGTAATTAAGTTTCCTTGTGGAAGTGGAAAAACTCAGAGAGGGCAGGATTCTGGCAATTTCTGTACTCATTTAATATGTCATTTAGAGGAAACTCCCTAAGCTTTCACTAGAGTGAACAGAGAGAGCAGATTTCCTCTCCTTAAGTAAGTGCACATTTGGTAGTCCATTCTTGAGGGAAAATGTCACAGTTGAGACTTTAGGATGCAAATTACATGGGCTCTGATCACGCTCTCCTTACCTTCCTCAAGCCCTCAGTAACTGGGCACCTCCCACCCCTAACGGTGGCAAACTCGTGTGGTTCCTGTCCAGTGTCCACAAAAAAATCATGGGTCCTTTTAAAATAAGTGACTCTGGGCAAGGATGAGTTCAATTTTTCCCGGTCTCCCATTTTTTTTAGATGCTTCCTTCTATCATTTATTCAGAATTGGTTTCTTTGGAACTAATAAGAGTAGGACTGCTAGACACCCAGAGGCATACCTGGCAGCTTCAAAAGCCTGAGCAGGTCATTTTCAAACAACCCAACTCTTTATGACAAACTTATTTTCAGTAATAATCATGAAATGAGGTACCTAATAATAATCATCAGAAAGGAAATGCAGGCAGTGAAAATATTCTATTATTTAACCTCATTATATAATCAGGTCAATAAATAAAAAAGCAAACAAAATTGTCTTAATTACATTAATGTGGCTTTTGAAAAAAGGAAAAAAATCTTATTCAATGTGTGCCAGTAATTAATAATAACACAAGAGTTTAATAACAAATAAGAATAACAGTTAAAAGTAAGAATCAACATCAATTTAAAATGTGTTACTCAAATTCAATAAAATATTTCACATATGAACTAAAATTTTCACTTGTGCAAATGACTTAATTTCAAACACAAAAAAACTGCAAGTGGCCTTGAAGAATGACAGAATGGGAATAACTCAAATTCCATTTCTTCTTCTTGCATTCCCTGTGCTGGCACTGTTTATTTTAAGCCTACTTGGTCAAAGCAGGAATATGTAGTACTTCAGTGATTTGAGGCAAAACTGCTCTTGAAGTGAGCTCAGATGATTCTCAACCACACCAACTGAGTTTCAAAAGGAGCACGGGTAGTGTGGGGAATCACATCATAACTGAGTTCTGCAAACTGACTTCCACAGAAAATATGATGTTTATTAAAGGATACGTTATTCAAATGTGTGAACTTGAAAAAATTTACCTACTATTACAACTCAGCAATGATTGCAAGGCCAGCTGTTCTCCCAGTAGGGGGTGGTCTGAGCCCCCAGGGGACATCTGGCAGTATCTAGACCTACTCTTGGTCTCCAGAAAAGGGGTGGAGACCATCTATTGGCAGCTGGTGGGTAGGCTCCACTAGACACTTTACAATGCCCAGGACAATTCCCCACAACAAATAATTAGTTCAAAAATCAATGGTTCATAGTAATGCATTCATACAGTATTTGTCCTTTTGTGTCTGGCTTGCTTCACTCAACATAATGTCCTCCAGATTCATCCATGTTGCCATATGCTTTATGACTTCATTTCTTCTTACAGCTGCATAATATTCCATCGTGTGAATAGACCACAGTTTGTTTATCCACTTACATTTAATTGAGAAACGTATATATTTATTCATCTGTGCTTACTTTTTAGTTTTTAATTGCTTATGTTTTCAATTATTAAATGTACAAAATAAAGTTAAAAAAAAAAAAAATCAATGGTGCCAAGGTTGGAGGCCCTGGTTTAGACAACATACTACCAAAAGATGTTTTCAGGGAGGATATTTTACTTCTTACGCTGTTTAGTTTATTGGCACACGGTCATAACAAAAACAGACAAATTTTTGGTCAATTTTATTATTGTTTTAAAGCCACTGCTTAAGCTAAGTGCAGTGGTCCTTCCCTGTGGCTGTCCCCCTTGCCGGCCCCTCCAATAACCTTAGCAGTAGGACTCATCCTGTGAAGACACCCAGCCACTGCAATGGAGTTGCACGACCTGGATTTCCTTGCACCAGTATGTGGCCCCGGGGACTGAAATCCAGTAGATGAGATGTGAGGAAAGGTTGTGCGGCAGCTTCCAGGAGAAGCATCTGGACATCACCCTTTCTTCACTTCCTTCCTTTTCATCCCATCTTCCAACCTGCCATCCGGAATACAAATGAGAGTGCTGGAGTGTGGTTCACCTTTTTTAAAACATTTATGTCTTTTTTTAATTAATTATTTTTATTTTTAAAGAAGCTTTAGATTACATAAATGTTACATAAAAAATATGAGGGATTCCCATATGCCCCACTCCTTCTCCCTCCCACACTTTCCCACCACAACATCCTTCATTAGTGTGGTGCATTTCTTACAATTGATGAACACACTTTGAAGAATTGCTACTAACTATGGATTGCAGTTTATATTATAGTTTACACTCTGTCCTGCACAATTTTGTAGGTTATGACAAGATATACAATGGCCTGTATCCATCACTGCAATGTCCTGCAGGACAAATCCAATGTCCCGAAAATGCCCCCAAATTACACCTGTTCTTCCCTCTCTCTCCACTCAGAACCTCTGGTGGCCACTGCTTTATATCAATGATAAGAGTTCTTCCAGTGCTAGAATAATAGTAAGTCTATAGTAGAATAATAATAAGTCTACTTTAGTCCATTGTTCATTTTCCAATCTTTTGAGGATTTGGGGATGGTGATGCCCACTGTGCTGCTGGTTGAGAGCAACTTAGATCCCATGGGGCGGATGGATGGAGCTATCTTGATTGCAGTTGCAGACACTCTCTGTTCCTTGGGATGGGCATTGTCCATTGTCATCTCCTTGTTAGTTGTCCTGGGTGAGTCCAGTGAACTGGAGAACAGGCATTGCAACTCTGCTAAAATTCAGAGCTCAACTGGCACGTGAATGGACCAAAGATTTAAGTCTCTGGGACGTCTATTTATCATGTGTAGTGCTAATTAGAGGTTCATGTAAAACGGGCAGAAAAGCCACGTGTAAAGAACCTATGAATGAGTCTAACTCTGTTACACTGGGGAGCATAAATTCCAAAGTAAGGCCCACTGACAGGTGCTGAATTCCTTAGCTGCCTGCCCTGCTTATAGTTTCTGGATGTCCCTAGAGTCCTCAGGAGCTCCACTATTTGAGGCACTGTTTACCATTTTTAACCATGAGGATGATAGATAGTCTTGCCCTACAGATGGTCCAGGCACGAGCTAAAGGAGTGTAGGCTGCCAGTGGCTGCGTTACTTCAGAAATGACCCCAATTATACTTCTGTGAGGGAGAAATCAGGTTCTTTCTTGTATAGTCCAAAGTTCATTGGGGATACCTTTAATTTCAGCTGAATCTAATCCAATTAGATATGCAAATATGAGGATCTATAGCTGCACAATTAATTCTGTTGACTTACTGGGGTATGATTTGGACCTATCACCTCAATTTGTCACTTTACTTATGGCTCAATATCATCCCTAGAGACAGAAAAGCTTGCAGCCAGTCAATACTAATTTCAGCAAACTTCCACAATCAGGCATCCTATGCAAGTAAAGCAGATTTTTAGACTTGTCCAAATATCTGCCATAGGACTAGCTAAACATAGTTAAAATATGTCCTGACTGACTGCTGATCAGTAATGAATCCAACCGATTCTTTATTACAAATTTTAAATAAATTACAAAGCAAGCCTTTTCAGCATCCCAAATGCTTGGATTCCTTTTTTTTTTTTTTTTTTTCCTTTATTTAAAACACTATGAGCTGAATTTCCTTTTTATATTCCCCTTCTGGGGACAGGAATCATGAGCAAGCCTTTAAGGTCTTTTTTTTTTCTCAGCTTTGTAGAAGATATTGGCAGTACTCAGAGCTTGTCCGAAAAACAAAAACAAAAACAAACAAACAAACAATTTAATCCAAATCAAGTGCTTTTTACTGTTTATTTAGGTATTATCTGAACATATATACAAAGGAAAATATGGTTAACATTTTGGGTACTGATTTTTTATTTGTCATTGGTTTTCATTGTGATTTATTTTGCGATATTGACTCATATTGCAAAAGGGATTATCGGATAAAAAAGAGCATGTTTCTATGACATGCAGCATAGCATACCAGAAAGATCCCTGAGGGAAAAAAATTAAAAGAATAGATTTCTGATTAACATTACCAACTTTAGAAACTTGGGTAATACATTTTAATTCACTCTGCCTCAGTTTCTTCTTTTGTAAGAAGCGGATAAGCAATAAGCTCAGTTTATTATTTCTGATCAAATGGGATAGCATTTCAACATCTTCTATAAAGAGTACAAAATGATAGCTTTTCTTTCTGTCATATTACCTAACACAGATAAGATTTTTACGGGTTATGTATTAAATATGAAGAAATGAGTGCAAACACTAACAGTTTTTAAACAAAATTTGTAGTATTTATTCCAGAAACAGAAGGATTTCACTTATTTAGCTAATATTTATTGAATATACAGTGTGTGCCTTATTCTACATTAATTTTTCCTTCTAACTAATCATAGATGCTTTGTTTCTCATCTTCTCGAACTTTTCTTTAGAGGTGCAATGCTCCTTTGTGTAGTACTAGCAATCATTAGCCAAAGATCTGAAAATAGAACCCAGCTTCAGCACTTCCAGCATTTCTCCTGAAGTGCCATGCAGAGAATTCACTGAATAATTGTTTCAGCACTTGGCACCATGTCACTGGTGGTTATGAATATGCAACCAAATCTTTTGCAAAGCTGCGATTAAGACAAAAACTCAAAGTCTTACACAGTACATTCAGTACCTTTTTAATATTATAACTGGAACAATAAAATACAAGAAAAATACTGCAGTTATTGCAATGTAACATACCATCTCATGCTTGTATAGAAGCATGCATTTCAAAATGTACAAATTACATTTCAGAGCAATACACAATTCAATAACACATATTTTATATGACACATCTGCTTTTATAAGTTATAAAAATCTCAAAAGCATTCTTTCATAATTGAGGAAATTAAGTTCTCTCCATCGGATGGATAAACACATTTGAAGGGGGAAAATGCACCAAAAAGAAAGAGACGAGCTTTGAATCAAGGAAGGGTCTACTCAAAGCTTGAGTTTAAGACTCAGGGATTCTCCAGGGACAAGGCTGTGAGTGACACTGTGTTTAGGGAGACCTGTTTATGAGGGCGAAGCCATGCAAATGTGGCACCTCACTGCATCACTGTTTTGTATGATACTTTCCGCAGACTCACCGACAAGGAAAGGCAATTATCTAAATCTCATTTTTGTTTTTGCCACAAATATAGTTTCATCCCTGGACCTGAGAGTATAAAGACAGATTTTCAAGCAGCTCAGAAGAAAGTGGCATCCGGCGTAACGGGACAACTTTCCCACTAGGCAGCTCACGAGACAGAATTTTCGGAGACCAGCCGTCAGGTTTTGCCACTTTTCAGCTTTTCCATCCCCCACTCTTCGTGCCACTCCATCACCTGTCTTCTCAGAAATCGAGTTCAGGCGTTGCAGTCAGGAAGGTCCCTGTGCACGGAGGCCGTGGCAGGCAAGGCAGTACAGTCTGGGGCCTGAATTGCTAACTCTGGTGACAGGACACGGGCAGGGCTGCTGGGGTCGCCAGGGCCGTCTGCGCGCCTTAGAGCTGGGAGCGCACAGCGAGACCCGCCGGACTTGTCTCCCTGAAAAAGGAGGTTGAAATCTCACTAACTGCAGCAAAGGGAGGGTGGGAGGACACAACTTTAACCCCGACAGGAGAACGTGGGGTGCGCAAGGCCGCAGCAGCGTGCGCACCTGCCCTGCGCGGGGCTCCGCCTTCTCCTCTCCCTAAAGCTTCCCCATCACCTGCGGGCTGAGCGTCTAGGACCTTTAGGCAGGGCCTGAGACTTGCTGAGCGTGTAACGTATAAACCCACGCAAGTCCACACCAATAGCACAGACTTTTAAGCAAGTTATATCATTTTGATACTTATGACCAAATCTGGGCAAGATCCCATAATCTAGAATTTATTTTTAACCTGACAGTGACCGTAATTATAATATTTGGGTTGTTCAGGTATAAATGAGGAATTGTGAGTCAGGGTTATTTAATATTATAAACTTATTCTGAAATTCAGTAACACTAAAATCATAGTATTTTCTGTTAAGACTTTAGTTTGCAATGTTTTCTACCCCCTGGTAGGGTTAACTAAAAGCTTAAACGTTAGACATTTTATCTGCACACAAAGCTGCTGTATCTGAGGAGAAATCAGCAACTTTAAAGTCTCTAGTCATCCCAGAATTTGTGAGAAGAGCTGATCGAGCCATCTTCTCATCAGGCATTGAAATCCCTCTCCATCAACCATCTGGAGTGTGACTAGAGATCAGTAAATCAAGAAAGAAGTCTGAACAGTCAAGTAAAACACTGCCATCGACTTCCAAAGGTGATAGCAACAACTGTGAAAGAAGATTGTGAAATTAATTCCATTTAATGCCTGCATTACTCCAGGATTACTTCTATGGCTTCTCTCAAAAGGAATGCTATTTTTGGAAAATGGCCATTTATATTCCCTAAATAGGAAGAAAATTTGAGATTGTGTGATGTCAGAATAGCTTAGCTTTTATGAGTCTCAGCTTTATTTGTTAGAGATGAGCATAGTTACTCCCTTTCAAATTTTTTGCTTTTATGAAGATACCCTGTGATATTAAAAATAAGGGTCCTAGGTTTCATATTCTTACAAAGTTATACAATGAAATATTCTTCTAAACTGCTTGGGGTATGATCTGGCAGGCTATTAGCAGGCAAAGGAAGATAAAAGACCAGTCCAGAGTAGCCTGCTTTCCACCCAGTTCCAAATCTTGTCCTTATATTCGATTTTTGATTCTCACTCTATGACTCCACATAATGATTCTTGATTCTTGCTTCCTCTTCTTTGACATTGGGTTTTCATAGTATAGGTTGTGTACACAGAATATCCAGCAGAATCTGCAAACAATCTGCCAGGGGCTTGTCACCTTGCTCTACCAGACATTTCCACCGGAACTTTCTCTGCGACTTCTCTCCTAAGGGTGCCCATGTCCAGCAGTAGCCACCCGAGCTTCATCTCTAGCCTGTGTGTGGACCACATTTAATCCTGCCTAGGACTTTACCACTCCTGGGTCCGTTGGCTAAGTTTGAGTTTTCACATCCCTTCAGGAAGGAGGCAACATGCAGATAACATCAGCTTATCCTGATCCGAGGGTTTGATGTACTGGGATAAAAATTGTTGCTTGCATCATAGATGTCGTGTCCTCAAAACTCGACTCTACTAATTCAATGCTGAACTTATAGGAGTCTTAACAAATGATAGCTGTCCTTTTCTAAAAGACAAATGATCACTCAACAACAGGGTAAAGCAAATATTTCTGTATTATCCTGAGAAATAGCTGTGTCAGGAACATAGAAGCTTTCTTCATGTAAAATCAACACACCTTAGTTTTCATTTTTGGAAGTGTACACAGTACTATCTTTGCTTAGTTGCATCTTGAACACTGCCAAGGAACACTAGCATACCCAGACCATGTATTTCATTTCACAAGTTGAAAATGGAAAATTTTCTACCTTCCTATAAATACATTTTCATTACTTTTAAATATTTGGTTTTATTGAATACATCCCAATTCAAAGAAGGTTGTTTTTGCCCAACTACTGGATAAAATGACCATGTGTATGGTTTAAAAATGTAAAGGATGCTCTCCCTGTCCTTAAATTACATGTAAATTAGAAGAGGTGAGCATCCTTTAACTAGGTGAGTATCATCTAAGATAGGCTACATTGTATTGAGGTGAAAAATAACCTTGGAATTCATGGCTCAGCACAACAGAGGCTGTTTCTCAAGGATGTTACCCCTCCGTCCTCGGCTGGCAGGGAGCTCTGGTTTTCCTAGCTACTTGAGCGCGTTGGCTGGCAGTGCAGCCGCCATCTGGTCTGCTCTCGGCGCTGCACAGTCCTGCAGAGTCACACGTGGGAAATTAGAGCTTCAGTTGGCTCTCCCTACTGCGAAGGGGCCAGGGAGGAGCAAACATCCTCTTGGGCCCTGGAAAGCTGGACGGGCTTGATGACCAGCTTTGGTGACCTGGATGAAATGAGCCGGTGTGGAGTGGCGATGAGTGGGCGCTATGGGCCAGAGCAGCGCATGGAGAGACTGCAGCAGGAGGTAGCATTCCAGGTGAGGCGTAAGGTGAGAAGACTGCTGGGAGGCATCCGCGGGTCTGCAGGACAAGGGAAAGAAAGACATAAACCTCCGGCTCAGAGATGCCTGTGTGGGAGAAAATAACACTTGGGGGGCTATTTGGACCATCTATTAAATGAGCCTTGTTTAACTTAGGAAGAAAGTGTAGAGATCAAGAAAGCAGGGTGGCAAGGTTCAAGTAAGAGGGAAATCTACCAATAAGATCCGACATAGACTTACCCAGCCTCAAATGGACAATGTAGCAAGACCTTGTCTTCCTCCACCCCATGAGACAAAAAATGAGAGCAGGGATGCTGCACAGCATCTTCTGCAGTTTTAAGAATACACCCTTGTATACTGAAGTTTGTTTTAAAGTAGCTCATAGAGTAGATAACCTACAATTTAGGCTACGTAAAATAGCTTAACAGGAAATAGATACTGTCATTAGATGAAAATAAGAGCTGTGGCCAGCAAGCCGAGAACTTGTGTTCAAGGTGAGCATTGCAAAGGCACATACTCTGATGAATTTACGCACAGGAAACCCCGAGAAGCAGCGCAGTGCTCATCTACCAGCAGGGACCTGGTGAAGGCAGCCTCCCCCAACTCACGCTTCCAAGCTCTGAAACAGGATCCAAGAGGACATCGCGTCTTCTGGGCCCTGGAGGCAGTTTGTCACGAGTGATTGATATAATGTAGGGGTTTAGCTGTATGACTGATATTAATCCCATTTTTAAAAGAACAAAAGGAAAAGCAACTTCTCTGGATTCCAGTCTCTAAAATGATTATTTTTAATGATACCACGTAAATTTGCAAGGCCTATTCTTTTATATTTTCCATATAAGATATTTCTCTCATTTTTACCAATTTTATAGAAACATATCATAAATCATACAGTCCATCCAAAGTGTTCAACCAGTGATATTTGGTGTGATTGCAGTTGTGTGTTCATAACTTCAATCAATATTAGAGTGTTTTCATCACTCCAAAATAATAATAATAAACAAACAAAAAACTCAGCCCCTTAGTAGTCACCTCTCAATCTCTCTATGCTTCCCCTGCCATACATAACTGCTATTCTATTTCCATCTCTCTAATTTATTTGTATTTATATTTTGAATAGATGGAGTCAAACAATAATGCCGTACTTTTTCTCTAGTTTTAGCATATTTCCTTTTTTTATCACTTATGGAAGATTTTTAATGTATTACTATACACTACAGTCCATAGTTTGCTTTGACTGTAATATCACCCTATCAGCATTTTGTAACATTAATGTACATTTGTTCTGTTTCAAAGATAAACAGCTCTCTATATGCAATTTTACCCATCATTATTTTTCAAATGAGAGTTTGCTGTGCTATACAGTCCCATGTTTCATTTTTCAGCTTTCCTTCTAGAGAGATGCAGGGCCTTTGACTCCCTTTCAACCACATCATATCCATATAATAGCTCTGCTAGTTACAAACACTGTGATGTGCTTTCACCATTTCTATTCATTTCCAAAGATTTACGAACAACCTTTTTACCAATTCTGAACAGATTATACCTCAGCTTTCCATTCCCTAACCTCATTCTACTTTCGTGACTTATATTCTAGTGATTAACTCAATGAGTTTGCTCAATAAATTTAGTCCATAATAGCAAAACCATAAAATATTTTCCCTTTTGTGTCTGGCTTGCTTCGCTCAACATAATGTCCTCCGGGTTTATCCATGTTGCCATATGCTTTATGACTTCATTTCTTCTTACAGCTGCATAATATTCCATCGTGTATATGCACCAGAATCTGTACCTTCACCACTTGATGGAGACCTGGGTTGTTTACATCTTTTGGCAATTGTGCATAATGTGGTATGAACATCGGTGTGCAGATGTCTGTTCGTGTCACTGCTCTCAGTTCTTCTGGGTATATACCCAGTAGTGGTATTGCCGGGTCACGTGGCAAGTCTATATTCAACTTCTTTAGGAACTGCCAAACAGTCCTCCATGGTGGCTGTACCATCCTGCATTCCCACCAACAGCAAATAAATGTTCCTATCTCTCCACATCCTCTCCAACACTTGTAGTTTTCTGTCTTTTTATGAGTGGCTAGTCTAATAGGTGTGAAATGATATCTCATTGAAACTTTGATTTGCATTCCACAAGGCCTTTCTCAATATAGGGTGAGCAAAACTGTTTGTGCTTCACTAACCCAAGGGAATGGCTTAATCACAATAGAGATAGCACACTTTGTTTTTTGCTCATCAGGGGGAAAAACAGCCATGAAAAGCCATGAGGAAGGAGAGACAGGCTTCCAAGAGTCCTAGGTGGTAGGAGTACAGTCATCAATGAATATCTGTCTAGTGACTGTCTACTGTGTTCCAGGTACTGTTAGGCATGGGACACCAAAACGACAAAGAGGCACGTTTGTTGACGTCATAAAGCTCAAGTTGAATAAAACATAGTAATTACAAACTGTGAGGAATTCTAGGAATGAAGCTAATTGCATAATGCACTAAATAAAAGGAGGTGAGAGCTTCTGGATGGGAGGACAGGGAGGCCTTTAAGTGGAGACTGAAGGACGACACAGTATCAGTCAATAAAGAGGCAGAGGTGGGAGGGGAGGGCAGGAAGAAACCTCCAGGCCAAGAGAATGGCGTGACACGGGTCCAGAGTGGGAAACGGAAACCACACCCTGTGCTCGCTCAGGGAGAGCAGTGAACTAAGGAATTGGTCGTGCGGGGTTTGAAAGGGGAAGAAGTGACTGGGCATGCTGAGGGACCGTAGAGCAGCTGTGGGAGACGGGTGGGTGGGACCAGGCTGGAGCGGTACAAACCCAGAAGCCCCTGAGCGATGTCGGGTCTCTGAGGAGGGCACTGCCTGGTCCTTTTGGTGTGGGGTTGAGTATGGGGCCATGAGGCTGGCCCAGCTGCTGCTGCACAATGCAGAGCTTTTGCTGGGCCACTGTGACGGGCATGGGAACTGGGAAGAAGCCCCCACCCCCCCGGTGACCTCACAGGAGCCCTGGGCAAGGCAAAGGGGAGATCCAAGTCCCAGCTCCAGCTCAAAGAGCAACGTGCAGAAGGCAGGGATGGAGCCAAGGGACAATTGCTTACTAAGCAGCACAGGGAATGTGGTGGTTGAATTATGTACCCCAATACACACACGTTCTTAATCTTGATCCGTGCCCCTGTGCCCCTCTTTCTGAAAATGCTATTTCTAGTTAAGTTATGGCGAGCTGAAACAGAGTGGGCCTTAATCCAGACTCCCAGAGGCCTTATAAAGAGGACCCAGAAGTTACCAAAGGGAGAACAGAGAGGACATTGTCCTGTGACAGGGGGCAACGATAAACCAAGGAACCCCAAGAGCTGCTGGCAGTCAGTGCCAGAATGCTGCTGTCCCCAGGGAGAAAACAAGCCTTGCTGGTCTCTTGGTTTTGAACTTCTTCTACTCTCCAGATGGTGAGGCAATAACTTCCCATTGTTTAAACCAAAGCCTGTTGTGGTTTGTGGTTGTGATAGCACATCTGGCAAATCGAGACAGGCACACCAGGAAGAATGAAAGGAGGTCTATGCGGCGAGGAGGAGGCAAGGCCTGAAGTCACAGGAGACAGGAGGCAGGTGGCGTGAAGGCACACAGCCTCTATGTGGAATTTGGGTTAAAGTTTAAGCACCAGGGAAATTATCAGTCTTAGCGATCATGGTGGTAGAAGCAGCAACTACCATTTACTAAGCACTTGCAGGGTGCTCTAAGTGCTTTTGAGGACTATTTAATTCTCATAATGACCCCGTGAGAGAGGAAGCATCATCCCTGCTTTATAGAGAATTTGATCACTCTGTCATGGTCGCATGGCCAGGAAAGGCAGGAATAGAGGTGGGCGAGGTTTGAACACAAGTGTCCGCAAACAGACCATTTTTCACTGAGTTAATAAATCACACCAGTTGCTGTTTAGAGAATGAATTGAGTAATAAAGGAAGACCAATACTTATTGTTAAAAATAGAAGTCTCAGGAGATAGACTGCCTTATAGAGGGCAGTCACCATACAGAGAAATGAGCAAGCTGAAATAAAGATTCCGCCTCCAAGAAACAGACTTATTCAGGATCTTCAAACACGCCAACAGGTGTTCTGATCAGCTTGGGAAAGGGGGATCTAGAGTGATGTGAGAAGACATCCAAAGGCAAAGGCTTTTCCCGCACGGGGAGTTTCCTTTCATACCAAGGAGGACCTACCTCTGCTTACACCTGAAGAACCTAAACACAAGTTAAAGATGCAATGCAGAGACATCCTTTAAATCAATAAATTTTCTGGTGTATATTTGTACTTTCTCTCACTGAAATGAGTAATTACAGTGTCAGATAGGGAGGGCACACTTAGAGACCTGCCTAGTACCCCAGAAGCTTCAAGAGGGGGTCCCCATTGAGCTCTGCTCCACTTGGGCCAGAAAGGTATCAAAGAAAAAAAGAGTTATGATTTGGGCCTCAGTGGAAGCTTAAGGCCAACAGTAGAGGCAAAGTCACTGGTCTAGGGAGTGACTGCAGGGCTCTGGGACCACTAGTCCCCAACTGAGTTAGCTGGCTACAAGCAGAGCTCGGGCATCTCATCCTGTGTGTGTGTATCTCAATGACTTGCCCTAACCATGCAGGGTGAGCCAAGGAGACTCATAATTAAAAACATAATTCTTGAGCAGTCCGTGTAACATGTTTTTCTGTTAACTCAACATATACCACAGGACTGGGAGAATAAAAATTAATGTTTGCATTTATTATATCACTTGATGATGGTACATTTAGAGTTTGCTATGTAATATTAAAATACATTTGGAAAATGTAGATGAATACTGCATTGATCACTGACCAGCAGCATGTCTACTTATACTTAGTAGGTTTTTTTTCTGTAATTAGATGTTTATATATTTTTAAATTTAATATTTGACATACCATGAATGGGGGCAATTGAGGATGTCCTTTACCAAATGAATGTTTTGTTTTTCCTCCTAGGAACAGATGATATGAAGATTGTTATTAGTGAAGCGAGAACTTACATTGTCATCTCTGGTACTGCCTGAATCACAGGTCTCATGTTTAAAAGGAAACATAGACATCGGTTCAATTTGGAGATGTAGAGACCTAGAAAGAGTATCGCCCCCAGCCTTGTGACAAGAAAAAAGCTGGACAAACTTCAAATTAATGACTTTTCTTGAGCTTACCAGAAATGTGAGGTCAAAGGGTAAATAACACAAGCTCTAAAGCAAGGCGGGTGCCAGCAGACACTCCTGAAAACCATAGAAGCTAATAAGAAGACTCAACCAAACATTTTTAAACAAATTGTTGAAGGTTGAGTGTGGCTGATGAGAACGTGTAAAGCCCTATGGGCTGCAGACCTGGGAAAGTTGCAACTTCTTGAGGTTTTTGCTCCAGGAATCTCACCAACTGCTCACAGGGGAGGTGAGAAAAGTTGCTAAGAAAGCTCACAGGTGGTACTGGCTGGGGATGGGGAGTTGCAACCACCAGTGAGATGGACTCTGTGCCATCTCACTGCAGAGGGGTGTGGGAAGCCACCACTGAAATTCTGCAAAGTTCTCTCCCTCCCACCTCCCCTAAGGAACACAAAGCATTAGTCTGCAGGGGAGGGGCATCAAACCACAACCTGAAGGCAATGGTGGGCACCCACTGAAGCTGAGGAGGGCAGCAGATGACAAAAAGGAGGAGGGCAAGGGGGATATGTGCTTCGGACCAGCGTTTCAGTGGGGGAGGGGCAGGGACACTTCAGAAGGTCCCACTTCCAATGCTAGGTTCACAGCTCTTGCTTAGAACTGAGGATCAACTAAGACATTGGAGGAAACACCCTCCTACCATTCAACACCAAGCTAACATGCAGTGAGGAAAAATAACAGTAAAATACCTGTGGGAGAGCTGCAAGAGACAGACTCTGTCTGCAGAACAGTGTAAAGGGAAAGTCCTAAACCAAGCTAGCAAAACCAAGGTGCACTGAGGGTAACCAGGGAACAACAGATTTGAATACATCCCAATTCCTGATGAGACTAACATAAAACCACATGCAAAAGACCTAGACAAAGAAAAGGCATACTCAGTCCCAAGAATAAAATATCCATACTTCAATGTCTGATGTCCTATGCAAAACAGTAGGCTTTCAATAAAAAATTACAAAGCATACAAAAATTCAAGAACAAACATAGCCTGAAGTGGCAAAGCAATTATAAGAATCAGATTTAGATATGACACATACGTTGGAATAATAAGGCAAGGATTTTAAAGTCACTGTGGAGTAATATGTTAAAAGTTTTAATGGAAAAGGAAGACAACAGGCATGATGAGGTAAGTAATTTTAGCAGAGAGCTAGAAACTATAAGAAAGAATCAAATGGAAATGCTAAGAATAAAAACCAAAGCAATCATAAAATAAAGCATGCTTTTGATGACCCCAGCATTAAAATTAACACAGCTGAGGAAAGAATTAATGAACCTGAAGATAGGTCAAACTAACACACAAAAAGAAAAAATAATAAACAAAACCAAAACAAGGAATCCAAGAGTTATGGGACAATAACAAATGTTTAAACATGGGTTATTGGAATCTCAAAAGGAGAAATAAGAATGGGATTGTAGAAGACACATCTCCAAAGTACAAGAAGCAAAATGCCTAAAAAAAAAAACTAACAAACTTGAAGGGAGAAATATACAATTCAACAATGATAGTTGAAGACTTCATTATTTTCAATAATGAATAGAACAACTAAACAGAGGCAAGGATGTAGAAGGATTAACAACACTGTCAAACAACTTGACATAACTTACATTTATACATCACTCCATACTCCAAAATCACTAGAATGCACATTCTTCTCAAGTATACAGGAAACATTCTTAAGGATAGACCATATGTTAGGCCATAAAACAAACCTCGGTTAATTTAAGAGTTGAAAGAATACAAAATATGTTTTCCAATTACAGTGAAATTAAATTAGAAATCAGCATCAGAAGGAAATTTGGGAAACCCACAAATATTTTTAAATTAAATAATGTACTTCTAAATTACCCAAGGTTCAAAGAAAAAATCACAAGCTATCTTAGAAAATATTTTGAGTTGGATGAAATAATTGTAGTACATCAAAATTTACAGAATGTAGTGAAATCATTGTTTAGGAGGAAATTTAAACTGCAAATGATTATCTCAGAAAGGAAGAAAGATCTCGATTCAATAACCTAAGCTTCCATTTTAAGATTTCAGGTGACGTGTAAACTAAATCCAGAGCAAGCAAAAGGAAGAAAATAATAAATATCAGAGGAGAAAATAATGAAATAGAGAATAAATAAATAAATAAATAAATAAATAAATAAATAAATAAATAAATAAAAAGAGAGAGAGAAAATCAATAAACCAAAAAGTTGGTTCTTTGGAAAGATCAATAAAATTAAGAATGAAACTTTGGCTATTCTAATTACAGAAAATAAGACATAAGACACAACTTACCAAAATCAAATATGTAAGAGAAGTGGTCACTGCTGACCCTACAGAAATTTAAAATATTATAAAGGATTCTATGAACAAATTTATGCCACCATATTAGATAATTTAGATAAAATTGACAAATTCCTAGAAAGATGTAAATTACCAAAAATGACTTATGAAGAAATAGAAAATCTGAATAGACATATAAGTAAAGAAATTGAATAAGTAATTAAGCAGTCTTTCCATAGAATAGCCCAGACCTTGATTGCCTCACTGGTAAATTGTATCAAATATGTAAAGAACAAATAATACTAGTCCTCCAAACTCTTCCAGAAAAATAGAGAAAGGAAGATTTCCCAGTTCATTTGATGGGAGCAGCCTTACATTGATACCAAAGCCTGACTAATGCATCATGAAAAAGAAAACTACAGACTTATATCCTCCTGAACATAGACTCAAAAATCCTAAACAAAATCTTAGCAAATCAAATCCAGCAATATATAAAGAGGATTATAAAACATGATAAAGTGGCATTTATCCCAGTAATGCAAGATTGGTTTAATATACAAAAATCAATTTATATAACATACCATATTAATAGAACAAAGGACAAAATCCACAGAATCATCCCAAAAGATGCCAAACAAGCATTTAACAAAATCCAACGCCCGTTAGTGATAAAAGCTCTCAAAAATTAAGGAAAAGAAGGGAACTTCCTCAAACTTATAAAAGGAATCTAGGAAGACTCCCAGCTAACATGATACTTAAGGATGAAAAACTGAAGGCTTTTCCCCCGACATCAGAAACAAGATAAGGATGCCAACTGTCACCCCTGTTATGCAACATTGTAATGAAGGTTCTAGCCCACTTATTGGGTAAGAAAAACTATAGAATGCATTCAGGCTGGAAAAGAAGTGGTAAAACTAATTTTATTCACCTATAACATTATCCAATATATAGTAAATTTATACACACATACACAATACCAGAACTAACAAACAAGTTCAGCAAGGTTGCAGAATACAATATCAATATAGAAAAATCAACATAATATACCATATTTTTAAAGAACAGAATCCAAAGAATCATCCTAATAGCAAAGTGCTAAAAAATAAATGATGACAGCATGTCAGAAGGATACAAGAGGCAAATCAAAAGACCACCCAATGGCTAAATCAAGTAAGTTGAACAATAAAAGTAACTAACAATAGAATTGGATTGTAGTCCAAAGAACAAAATAAATATTCAAGAGTTTGTAATAATATAAATAAATAATTAGATAAGTAAATATATGGGGAAGAAAGGACAAATCTTCCTTAAAGAAGAATATTATAAGCATAGGAAGAATGAAGAAAATAGAAAATAGTCATTAGAACATCACAATAATAATAGCTGCTGCTGGAAAAAAAAAACCCTGATGAATATTAAAATTAGTGGGTGAAAGTTTTAGGAATATAATAATATTTGCATAGCTTTAAAGCATATCCTCCAAAGCACTTGTTAATCACAAATGAAAAAGTAATGACTACAGTGGAGATACTTGTTAGACATCACCTTAATAAGGAACCAAAACTACCATCATCAGTAATGGGAAATGTCAATGTTCTGCATCAATACACTAATAAGTATATATCACATTTTTGGTTTTATTCTCAAAAAAAAAAAAAAAATCACATACTATCTTTAACCACAATATAAACATCAGTTGGATTCAAATAAAGGAATGTTTTAGAAATTATTTGACTAGTACTCTTCAAAAGTGTCCAAGTTATGAAAGAAAAGGAAAGATTGAGGAACTATCACAGATGGAAAGAAATTATGAGACATGACCATGATGTGCAATGTAAGATCTGGACCAGATCCTGAAACAGAAACATATTGTTGAAAAGACTGGTGAAATCCAAAGAAGGACTATTGTTTAGCTAGTTGAATTGTACCAATGTTAACATCTTAGTTTTAACAATTATACCATGATTATGTGGAATATTAACATTGGTGAAAACTGGATGTAGATTTATTTCAAAATTTAAATTAAAAAAAAAAAGGTGAAATAAAGGCATTTTCAGATAAATTAAACTTGGAAGAGTTTGTCACCAGGAGACTTGCCATATAAATTTCTAAATAATGGAAGCTCTTGAACTTGGTAGGAAATGGCTCCAGAGAGAAAGTCAGATCTATAGGCAATAATGGAAAGCACCAGAAATGGTAACTATATGGGTAAATATAAAATATGATGATTTTTTTTACCTATTTTAATTTCTTTAAAAGACAGCTGTCCAATGTTGAAAAGATGACATTTTATTATGGGATTCATAACATATGTAGGTATAAAATAGCACAAGAGCATGGAAGAGGGGGAGAGTAAGTGAAATTATACTGTTTGAAATTTCTTACATTTTATGTCAAGTAGTACAATATTGACTCTATTAGTTACATTAATAGCATTTAATTATATTACATATAAATGGACCAAATACTATAATTAAGAGGCAAATATTATAAGCCTTGATTATAAAGCAAGATCAAACTGCAAGCTCTATAAAAGATTTAAATGTAGAGACAGATAGGTTAAAAACAAGAAGATAGAAAAATATTCACCATGCAAACAGTAATCATTAGAAACCTGGTATGGCAATACCAGACAAGGTAGAATTCAAAATAAAAATTATTAATAGAGATAAAGGGAACTTTTGATAAGGGAAAGGAGGGTTGATTCATTTATGAAAACCTAAAGTCTGTAAGTGAATTTACCTAACAGTAGAACTCTAAACACATTGAGCAAAAATTGAGAAGACTAAAAGGGAAAATAAACAAACTCACAATAATAGCTGAAGGTTTTAACATGCTTCTTTCAGGAATTGATCACAAAAAAAAAATCAGTAAGGATGCAGAAAATTTGAATACTGCTATCAACCACTTTGAACCAATTGCTATTTGTAGAATGCTACACTAAACAACTTAATACTAATTCTTTCCAGGTTCACGTAACAGGTTCACCAAGAAAGACTATATATTGGCCATATTAGAAGTCTCAATAAATTCAAAAGATTGACATATTAGAGAGTATGTCTTCTGAACAAAATGGAATTAAATTAAAAATCTATAATAATATATTTAGTAACTTCCTAAATATTAGATATTAGACAATACACTTCTGAATAATACATGGTTTAAAAAAGAGATCACAAGGGAAATAAAGAAAATATTTCAAACTGAATGATAAAGAAAATACAACTAGCTTCCTTCTTAAGCAATTAGAAATAAAAGTCAATTAAACCCAGAATAAGTAAAGAATGGAAATAATACAGAAGAGAGCAGAGATCAAATAAATAAAAACAAAGAAATACTGGACAAAGTTAACAAAGTCAAAGCTGTTTCTTTGAAAATATTAATAACTCAATCAATCTCCTCTATGGAAGTACATGGTTTACAATGGACTTAAAACTAAGGCTGTGGATTTCTGGAGAAAAAAAGGAACAGGTAGTAGACTTGGCACATTATCAGATATGAGCTAAGTTATAACAAAACTTCTTTTTAAACAAGGTAAGATCCTGAAGGAGCAGAGTCAAGCCCCCAGGACATAAAGGCTATGGTAAGAAAGGAAGGGGCTGCAGCCAGATAGCTTGTTTTTGTGTGGGGGGGTGTTCTTTGCCCCTACTCCACCCTTGTGTTTGTGGTGCTAATGGTCTGGAATGGAACAGGAGGATCTTGGTAGACAGGAGACTTTGGACAAAGGGGGCTAAGCCTCGGCCGCAGGAACTCCATGGAAGAAATTGAGGCTCTTGTTATGGTCACTGAGAGATGTGCCCTTCCTGGCTAGAAATGAAGCTATTCCAACTAGATACCTGTTCAGTCACGGAATAAGCACAGCAGACACACCTCCACGCATCTCTGTTCTCAAGAAACATCTTAGATGGAGTTAGCCTGGGGACAAGACGCATAGTTAGTTGCCCACAATAGTTTTAGCTTTAACATTAAACACCAAAGCTGGATTTACATCTTCATCACTAAAACAGTGCTAATTAAATTTAAGTCAGGGAAGTCAGATGCATTTCATATAAACACTCTGGCAGGCTTTTTGGGCTGCCTGGATGATCTGCTAAAGAAGCTCTTAAGGTGAGCCAGCCCTGGTGGGAAGAGGTTGTGCTCCATCAGTGCGTCTGCGACCAGAGTGGTAGGGACTGGACTGGCAGCACATACTCTGAGCCAAGCCCAAATGCATTTAATCTGTTGCAATTTTTAAAATACTTCCTAATGATTACTGCTTTCTATTAGCATTAAAAAAAATAGGTAGAGTAAAAAGAGAAATGGGAAAAGATAATCTCTGGAAAAAATGTACTTCAGGCACAATGCTTAGCATTGCATAAATGACAGATTGGTTTTTGTGCACTGCGTCCACCTCAGGATCCCTCGAGGGCGGTAGGCGGAAGGAAAACTTAGGCGGAGAGGGAAGTTTGCTCATACCGGCACAGCCGCAGCCAGCTCCAGACAAACAGGCAGGCAAGCACGGCCGCTCTTTATTTGCAGGGTTATTCACACACTACGGTTATCACTCAAGCGTTACACAGAAGGAGCATTAAGTGCAATTCCTCAGAACCACTTCTGCCGTGTCCAGAGACCACGTGTGCTGGGCCAAGGACGCTGTGAGCTGACAGCTGATTCAGCAGCTGGGCCGCTGCCCGAGTCTTAACCCTCACACGCTCCACCCCCGAGGGCAGCGGCCTTAGCAGCTGTGGGGGTGCTTTGTGACGAAACACCACAGCAGCATGTAGACAGTGACAGCACAGAAGCATGCACCCTAAGCCTAGTGGGGCTCCCCCAAGAGCCCATTTCCAGTACCAGGGGACTCCCACCATCTTGTACAGGGTCTACCTGTGATTTCTGGATATTTTGTATTTCATGATTCATTTCTTACAGGGTCCCTTGACTGGATCTTTTATTATCAGGAATATATATGCAACATTCAGTTGTACTAATGCACATGTGCCCCCTGTGCTGCAGTAAGTAAATCCAGTGCCGTGAGGTTTTGTAACACAACACGGCGGATTTGATCAGTTTCTTCTGTTAACTGGGCAATTGCATATTCTGGAGCATTCGGGGTTTGGGCAGCGTGATGTGCTAAGGCTTCTACTAATTTAACTTTGATGGCCCCTCCCCCAGGAAGGAGAAGAGCTAATGGGTAAAACCACCAGGGTGTCCATTTGGTCCTGTGCCATCTAAGATATACTGTCTCCCAATTTTGGGGTTTCTGATCTAGAGTGGAAACAATGCGACCTGGCATGAAGGGGCGTCCCCAAGTACAAGGCCCACTCCACCTGGCTGGGAGGTAGGGCCTCCCCTGGGGCCCTCAGACCACGAGTACCCAGCCAGTAATCTGTTGGAGGGTTGGGTTCCGACACGCTGCTGGCCATTCCACCAGCGGGAACCGCCCCCCACTGCTTGCGCAGGGTTGCACAAATTCAGAGGTCCCTCCCCTGCTAGTCTTTTGGGATCCTCCTTCTGTTCTATACACTTTGGGGCAATGCTCCACAGTTTAACATGTTCACCAGGGAGCCAGCCCCATCCATTATGCAGGGCACGGCCAAGCCACGGAGGACGTGGCTTCGTGTCCCGGTGGAGAGGTTTCTCAACATGCCGCCGAACTGCTTCTCATCCCGCTGTTGTTCCATCGGCCGTCTCCAGCCACGTCTAATTGTCCTGTGTTGCAGGGACAATATTCCAGGCCAAACCCTCGGCCGCACTGGCCGGCAGTTCAGTGCACACCCAGCAGCTATGTACACTTGAGCATAGGTGGGGGCCCAAGCCAGCAAGCTGTTGGCAGAACTCCTAGGGGCGGTAAGACCAGTGTGTAAGTGTGACCAGGAGAGGCAGATCACGCCCACCTACAGGACACTTTCCAGTGGCCGTCCTTAGACAGCAAAGTGCCACTTTGCGGTGTGCGTCCAGGGTCAGTATACCATGCCCTCGGGCTTTCCGGCACAGCCGGTGAGACGCTCTCTTCAACCTGTAATAGGATGGGGAACTCGTGGTGGGCCACAATGCCAGGATGAACGTGCCTTTCATCATGGTGGCCGTGGTGGCAGGTGCGGTCACCGTAAACCTCAGTGGCCGTACATCAGTAATCCAGGGGGTCACAGTTAATTGACGCTGGGCCCCGTGTCCCCGGGGCACCACCAAAGCTACCCAATCAAACATGGGGAGCCTTTAAAGTCCAGGGCCATGACACAGAGACTGTCTCTCCTCCGTGAATTACGGAGGGCGCTGGCAGCAGGCCTCGCCCTCCCGCACGTGTGGTTTTAACAGTGGATTCCTCGTCGTGGCCTGTGATTGGATGGGGGCAGCTGCACGCTGCAGCAGGGCTTCTCTCGGTGCCCCCCCTCCCTGCCGGGGCAGTTCATTTAAACGTTGTGCTGTAAACCAAAGGCGATCACGCCACCCCCGCAAGGTCGGAGCTCCTTGGGCTGTTGCCCGCAGGCTTGTTTCAAGAAGGCCATTGTAATGTCAGTCATGCCAGCTGCTAAAGGACTGTCGGGCATGTGATATACCCGTTGTGTGCCCTGCCGGAGGGCCCGTTGCTGCACCATTTGCCCATTGAAGTGGGACCCTCTGTCGCTTTCTATAGTCAATGGCCATACATGGCACACAGCTGTTGCAATGCTGGCCCAGTCACAGCTTGGGTTGCCTGGGGGGCAGGACACACACAGAGCAGACCTGTGCCCTGTCAACGGCCGTAAGAGCACATGGCACTGCCGGCTCAGAGGTGGTGGCCCGATAACATCTACCTGCCATCCGTGAGCGGGACCCGGCCTCGTTGGGTTTGACCCATAGTCCTGGGCGGTGGCCTCCGATGTAACATGGAACATTGGGGGCACACGTGGCACGCTGCCCAAGCAGCCTCCGAGGCCACAGCCAAAGCCCAAAGGCGTGCGGCCTTCACCATCGTGGGGACTGCAGCAGGTAGGAGGCTTAGGTGCAGCCACGCGGCTGCGTCCGGATCACTGTTTACCCACAGGGTCAGCCTCGCCTGGATGCAGAAGGGGGGCAGTGAGCAGCTACCTGGTACCCTGTCACTTCCTCACACAGGGGCCCATCCCCACAGGTCTCCCCACATGGAACGTCCCACAAGGGCCCATGGGCTGCTGACCAGTCCACGTGCTTCCACTGAGGTAGCCCCAGGGTAAGAGCTCTAAGTACCGCCCGGCTGTCGGTCCGTATCACTACAGGGCCAGATTCACGGGAAAAGCAATAAAAGTCTTATCATAGGTCTTGTTGCTGTTATTTTTCTTATAATCTTTAAGTTCTGCATTTATTTCTATGTAAAATGGAGATTCTTTGGATGATATCTTGAATGTAATAATTACAATCTTTTAGTAAACTGTTTTTTATTCTTCACTTTGTATCAACACATAAATCATTATATTTCAGGCAAATATATATTCATATTCAGGATTTTTAATTTTCCTATAATATGTTTGGCACATTATTAAAGAATATGTGCCATTACTACACAAAAAGGCACTTATCAGTGTACAGTGCTTTACCCAAATTAATTTTTTTTTTATTTTAAAAATTAGTTCTAATTTAGAACCTCTAAGTTGGTTTTGTATAACATTTTTTTTTTTAATTTACTTCCCCCTTGTTGTTTGTGCTTGCTGTCTGCTTTCTGTGTCCATTCTCTGTGTGCTCCCTGTGTCTGCTCATCTTCTCTTTAGGAGGTACCGGGAACCGAACCTGGGACCTCCCATGTGGGAGACAGGTGCTCAATAGCTTGAGCCACCTCTGCTCCCTGCCTTGTTGTCTCTCTCATTGTGTTTCCTCTTTGTGTCTCCTTGTTGCGTCATCTTGTTGCATCAGCTCACCATGCCAGTTCACTGTCTTGCTTGTCTTCTCCAGGAGGCATCAGGAACTGAACCTAGGACCTCTGATATGGTAGGCGGGCGCTCAATCACTTGAGCCACATCTGCTTCCCAACATGTTTTTTATATTCCCATCAAAGTAGCAGATTCAGAAAAAAAAATTGTTATAATAGCTCCACTAAAGGAAAATCTCCATTTAAACTGCGATATACTTAATGTAAGCTATGGGATACAGATGAATAATTTTCAGTTTAGTTACTTATCTGTTCTTTCTTGCCTTACTACACCATATAAACAGTAGTATGATTGGGCAGGAATTTGGCTAAGGGGGAACTTCTTACCACATCACCATTTCCCAATGGGTGTCCATTTAGAGGAGATACCTGGCACTAGGTATGACATGGGGCAGGAGGAGGATTCTGTGGTGGATTAAATTCTCTATAAGGACAGATCTTCTTAAAGCCCCCTAATGTGCATGTGAGTCTGGGGGCAAAAGCTTTCAGCTTTTCTCAAATGTGTTTCCTTACAGACCCCTTTGCCAAGACTGAGTCCTAAGTCAGATAAACACTGTGCTAAAGCACAGGCAGCAATAGAGCAGAGGACAGGATTCTTAGATGAGGGGGGAGCAGGTCAAATGACCTCAGCTCAGGCAGTGGGTGCCCGCGTCCAGTCGTGCAGAGGGAGTGAGTACAGGCGAAGCAGGGCAAGCCAGTTTTCCACAAGGGGCTGGTGTGGGCAGCAGCAGTGAGCACCGCGAGGTGAGGCCGTCAGGTGATTTCTCGGGTCTGAAGAGACCATGAAAATAAAAAGAATCTTTTTTGCTGGAGACCTAAGAGCATGGACTCCTAAGGTCAGTCCCTCCAGGCTTGGCAGCGGGAGTGCAGGCTCGGAAGAGAGACCCACACTGCCCGAAGCACAGTCCACGGGCTCTCAGCTTGTACACACAGATGGAAGCTTCTTTTCTGTTGCTGAATACTGGGGAAAATGATGACGGCATGAACTCATTCTTCTCTTTGCCAAGAGACACCTCCAATGTCTGAATGCAAATCCTCAGTCTAATTCCACGTTTAACAAATAAGCTTGTTTCTTTCTAAAATTCCAACATAATACAACATCTTGAGGGTTGGGTCATTTTATTTGGAGCCTAGAGAGATTCAACACAGTGCCTCAAACAAGAAACTTTCAATACATTGGATTTTTAAAAAATTAATCATTGATTAAAGTCTGTTGGGACACTTCCAAGACCTAGAGGTGTTTTTTGTAGCTGTGACAATACAGCTTATCTATAGAATAAAACTCCATTTGAGAAGAGTGACTCAAATATGACCACAGAAAAGCCTGCATTTAACAGCATTTCAGCAAGCCACCCCATCTCCTGAAAATGAGATGTATTCCTTTGCTTAGCTAAAATATCCTCATTAGGAAAAGCATCTTTCCCAGAGAATTAAAATGGTAACCCTTTTTCAAGCATTGTCATAAATTAGCATCCTAATTCTGACCCTGATACATTTTCCTCAAGGTGTTTTATATTTACAATATTAATTAATTCAATAAATATTTATTAGAGCTTACTATTTTCCAAATTCAATTTAGGCATTAAGAACATGCTCGTGAGCAAACGTTCATGGACTCTGACCATAGAGAAGTTACCCTACTCGGCAAATGCGACTAATGAAGTCCCTGCCCCATCTCTCTCCTGCATTTCCTGTCCACGTGAGGGTTTTCATTCCTTGCTGGTTGTGGGAATAAATAGATGAGCTTAGAAAAATATTGATGTCTTGCCTCCACCCAGACCACATGCCTCAGATAATGTGGTCAAGGCAACAGTGCATTTCTAACGGAGCCCCAAACGATTTGGGTGCACAATGAGTGGTAAGATCCCTGTGAGGTGTTTGAAAGCAGTGTCCCAGCCTTTAGCATGCATAGGCATCAGTGGGCTTTCCTCAGATACGCTCCTTCTCCAACAGCTTTCTCCAGCCTTCCTACTTAAACTTAATCTCCAGCATGCAATCTCTGTTTCCCTTGCTGCTTCATTTTTCTCCATAGCTCGTTTCATCATGTAATGCACTGTGCACTCAGCTTGTGTACTTATTCGCAGGCTTCCCCCAACATTATCACTAGAATTTAACTTCCAAGAAGGAGGAATTTTGGAATGCTTTGTTTATTGCTGTATCCTCAACTCCTAGAATTTTGCTGGGAGTTGTAGATAGTAAACAGTAGAAATCCAATAATATTTGTTAATGAATGAATGGATGAATTAATGAACAAATGGCTTCAATTGTATAGTTTTATTTAGGCAATACTGTATAGGACTTGTAAAAATCCCCAATGAGAATGACAAAAATGTGTCTGGTGCGATGTACACAATGAGCCTGGGGCACAAATGCTGTCATCTCACCGTCTCTCTCCTCTTCCTCTTCCTCCTTCTTCAATGGATCTCCTAACATCCAACAAGCCTACTGGCAGGAAGTTCAGTGTCTCCCTTTTGAAGCTCCCCATTTCTTCTTATCCTCATTTTACCAAAAGCTAAGGGCCTCATTAAAAACAACAAAATATTTAGCCTTTGTGTTGGTCTGCCAAAGGGGTGCTGATGCAAAGTACCAGAAATCTGTTGGCTTTTATAAAGGGTATTTATTTGGGGTAAAAGCTTACAGTTACCAGTCCCTAAAGAGTCCAACTCAGGGATGCTTTCTCACCAAAGTCAACTGCCACATGTTGAAGCAAAGTGGTCGCTGATCTCTGCTTGGTCTCTCCTTCTGGGCCTTCCTCTTCCTCTTGAGGTTCTGTGGGCCCAGCTTCTTCCCAACCTCAGCTGTAGCCTAGCATAAGGCTTGTCTCTCAGGGCTTTCTATATCTAGCATCTGGCATAGGGCTCCTTTCTTTCCAGGCTTTCTCAGTTGCTCAGCTGCAAACTATCAGGCTGGCTCATCCCTCTTCCCAGGGCTACAGGATCAAAGTTCTCTCCCCTTCAGTGTCTGTGGAGCTCTCTGTCTTCTTGTGTCTCCTTGAGTATCTGTTTATATAGGTCCACCAAGGGAGCAGGGACTTCACCTAAGTCATGCCCTACTGACACAGTCGAATCAAAAGCCCTAAATTCATTTTACCAAGTAAACTTAAAACCTTTGAATTTAATAGAATCAAAGGTTATCACACCCAGAGGAATAGTTTACAAATATAACCTTTCTCTTTTTGGGGAATTCATAAATAATCTCAAACTGCCACAGCCCTCTTCCACAAACCCAAAGAGAGAGAACTAGTATCATACAAGGCCAGTCACAGCCAGCTCCTTGCTTCCCACTGGCTCACATGGTCATAGTTAAACTAAGGACTACTTGACAGGTGGCAATTGCTCCCTGCATCAGCGTTGCCCTTTCCTGGTCCTCCTCGAGCCCCAGGAGTGTTTCTCATTAGGTAGCTTTCCCACCCACCGCCAGCATGAGCCCCTCTCACACGAGCAGAGAACAGCCCTGCCTTGAAAAAACCTTAGGCCCTTATGCTCGCTGTGGTCAGCAACCTGGACCTCCCCAAGCTAAATTACTTTCAAGGTGTTTCTCTTTCTGCCACTGAGCTTTGGAATGGAGACCCTAGTCTACCTCGATAGTCTCCCAACCTACAATTTTTTGGGAAAAGGGTGTGCAGTAATATACAGCCCTCTTACCCACTAGACCTGGGCCTCCTTAGCCAATCTGCCTCGTTCCCATCCACCAGCCCTACATAAGCACAGATCTACAGCAGAAACACTTATAGTACCTGTTATGGACTGAATTGTGTTCCCCCAAAAGACATGCTCAAGTCCTAACCCCTGATCCTATTAATGTGGATTCAATTGCAAATAGGATCTTTGAAGGTGTTATTAGTTAAGATGAGGCTAAACTGGATTTGGCTGGGCCCTAAGTCAATACTACTGGTGTCAGACTTGCAGCCTCCAGAACCCTGATACAGTAAAATCTTTGTTTAAGCCCACTAGCCTGTGGTACGTCGTTAGAGCAGCCCTCGGAAACTAAGGCAGAGCCCCTCCCAACGGTGGGCACAGTCTCGCCTTCATTCACAAAGCTTTCTTCATGGCATCTGCCTCATGGTAACTCTGCTGCTTTACCATAAAGCACTTTTCACCTTCCACCCACCAATGTTCAGTGTTAAAATAACATAATCATCATCATTTCTGGAAATACTTAAGATAATTATAATGATTGCTGCTTTATAGAATCATTATTATATAAGACTTAAAATTTTATTCTAAATGCACTGAGAAACAATAGAAAAGTTTGAAACATGGTAATGACATAATCTAATTTATGTTTTAAGAAGATAAAGTTGGGTGCTTATAGGGAATGCATTGTGGATGGGCCAGGATAAAAGTGAACAAGTAGTAAGAAATGACGAAGGTTTGATCTAGGTAGGTGTGGTAGAAAGAGAGACAAGCAAAAGAGACCCAAGTGTGTTTTGAAGGTTGACAGGACTTGTTAATCATTGAGTGTGAGGGTGGAGAGGTACAAAGGATGACTCCAAGGTTTCTTGCATGAGCAAGTGTGTGGGTGACTGCACCATTTATTTATAAATATTTTAAATGATTTGGGGAAGGTCATATTTAGTTGGAAAAGACAAGCATGTACTCAATTTACAAACTATTAATTCTGAAAAGTCTGTGAAACATTGAAGAAGAGATGTCAGGTAAGCAGTTAGATGTTCAACAGTGAAACTCAGGAGAACAATTTGAGCTAGAGATATAAATTTGTGAGTTAGAGGCATAAGAAGGTGTTTTACCCTAAGGAAAGTTGATGAGCAAGAGAAGGAATGGGTTCAGAATGTAGGCCCAAGAAATTCTAATATATGAACCTTAGAGGGTACACAGATGGTGTGACCACAGAGTTTGCAGGAAACCTGTAACATCTGCAAGCAAACAGAAAACAACATTTGGAGAAGAGAAGTGTGAACTATTGAATGCTGCTGAGAGAAAAAGTTAGATGAGGATAGGATGTTTCTATTTACCTGGCAGCATGGAAATTTTGTTATCTGAGCAAGACAAATTTTCACCAAGGAAAAGTCAGTTTAGAGTAGTTTGACTAATGGTTCAGAGTTGTGAAATTGAAAACAATATGTGGTTTACATTTTTTAAAAGCGTGAATATTAAACGGAGTAGTGAAGTTGGCAGTAGCTGGTGGAGGACGTGTGTTGTGTCGCTTTTCAAAATGGGCAATAGAAGGCTATGTTAGAATATTAACAGGAAAGAGCCAGCAGGGTGGAAAATGTTCAAGATGTAGGACAGAGAGAGGTCAGACCAGTGTTTTTCCACTGGGGATATTTATCAGTGTCTGGAGATGTTTGTGGGTGTCATGACTGGAAGGACAGGGGCTCCTGGCATCTAGTGCCTGGAGACCAGGGCACTAAACATCCTACAGTGCACAGGACAGCTTCTCCCCATCCAGCAAAAAATTATCTGGCCCAAAATGTCAGCTTTGCTGACATTGAGAAACCCAGAGAGAGTGGAAATTCCCGTTTGCTAACTCCCATTATTAGGGTGTGTTTTAGTCTTCTAGGATGCTGAAATGCAGATACCATAAAATGGGTTGACTTTTATAATGGGGATTTATTAATTTACAAGCTTACAGTTATGATGCTGAGAAAAATGTCCAAATCAAGGCATCATAAAATGATGTTTTCTATACAAATACTGGCTGTCAGTGATGCTGGACTCTTCTGTCACATGGCAAAACACATGGTGGTGTCTGCTGGTCTCTCCCTTCTTTTCTGGGTTTTGTCACTTTCAGCTTCCTGCTTCTGTGGCTTTCTTTCCCTCTCCCTTGCTCCATATTCATTCAGTTTATAAAGGTCTCCAGTAGGATGATTAAGACTCACCCTGGGCCACACCTTAACTGAAGTAAGTAATCAAAAGTTCCTACTTACAATAAGTTTATACCCATAGGAATGGATTAGCTTTAAGAACATGATTTTTTGGGGTCCACTCAGCTTCAAACCATCACGGAGTATAACCAGAAGAATGAATGCCTTCTTGCTGATGTAGTTCAATTGTACTTTTCAGGAAGCTCTTATAATTAAACTTTGGGTGACAGTTGAATGAAGACAGTGTCCTGAGGATGGGTGGTGCTGGAGCTCAGGTGCATTCCTGGAACAAGGAAAGAAATGCTACTCTAATGGCTCTGGTCCATGGGCATCACAAAAAGTTTAGGGAACAGAGGCCTGGGGATTACTATTAGATCACACTCCTAGTTACTCACAGTTACCTTTAAGGTCTTTAAGTGAAAGTTCCATGTGAGATTCAACTTTGCATTTCTGTTGTTCAGGTCTGACTTGGGACCTGGGTTAGCCTTCCCAGAGCACTGCTCAGTGGACCTGTGAAAAATGGGTTCACAGAAATGCGGTGAAAGAGTAGGGGTGTTTAAAGATGTTGGAAGGAGGATCCATGATTCAAAAAGAGAGAGTCCTTTTTACAGCAGGGAAAACAACACTAAGTATGAGGTTGAAAAATGAAATGAGATAGGTTTATAAATGGGGAGAACAAGTGTTGGGATCATGGGATCACAACTGAGGAAGGTATCATTAGTGGCGTGCATCTGGGCAGGAATTTCAGAACTAAGTCTTGAACCCTGCAAAGTCGATGCCATTTAGTTTTAAGGTGGTGTTCCCAAAATGGCACAGGGTGAGGATTATGGGATTAAAGCTGTGTCCCAGAAAGAGGCAACAAAAAAGATGGCACCCAATCAATATTTCAATAAATAATATAAACATTCCTGTCACCCCCAGTAATAGTTTTGGAGGGAATTTCAGGGATATAAAGGAGTGGAAAGAAGGTCTCAGATCTAAGAAAAGAGCTTAGTCTATAGTTTGGAAGTGCACTTTCATCCCTTGCTTTTCAAAATGTTGTTCATGAACCGGTATACTGTCAATCACCTTAGCACTTAGAAATGCAGAATCTCAGCCCCTCCCCCTCAGACCCTCTAAATTCAAATCTGCATTTTAACAGAAACCCCCTGTGATTCATGAGTACATTAATGCACAGGAAGTGCTGCTGTAAATCCCTGTTTCTTGACCTTGGCTGCACATTATAACCACCTGGGGACAATTTAAACTCCGAATGTCAAAGTCCCACCCCAGACCCATTAATCAGAATCTCTGAGGGAAAGAGAGGGAGGAGAGATGAGAACCAGGTATCCATATTTTAAGAATGGTACAGCTGAGACTCTGAGAAGGTCTCAGAGAGTGCGAGAGAGCTGACCTTCTCAAGCTGCCCTTTTGTAGCCAAGAGCACCTGAAAGGGGGAAGGAATGGAGCTGGGTGGCAGGTGGAGGTTGGTGAAGAAGAGCAGAGCAAAGGACTTTAGGCTCCTATGGTCTGAAGTAGTAGGCACTGCAGATTCTTCAGCAGGAGAGTGGCTTTCATTCATCAATTTGTTCAACAAATATTCAATGCACCTTTGAGTAGATGTGTCCCAAACCCTAGATTAGGCATCGGGCATTGTATTAGTCAGCCAAAGGGGTGCTGATGCAAAATACCAGAAATCTCTTGGTCTTTATAAAGGGTATTTATTTGGGGTAGAAGCTTACAATTACCAGGCCATAAAGCATAATTTCCTTCCCTCACCAAAGTCTATTGCCACACGTTGGAGCAAGATGGCTGCCAACATCTGCCAGGGTTCAGGCTTCCTGGGTTCCTCTCCTCCTGGGGCTTGCTTGCCTCTGGGCTCAGCACCTCTGCTATCGCCACAAGGTCAGCTGTAGACTGTCAGGCAGACAGCTTATTTCTCTCACCGAGGCCTTCTCTCTTTCCTTCTGACTAAGCTCCTCTGTGTGTTCACTTCCTGGGGCTCCACCATTAAAACTCAGCATCAGAACTCCAACATCAAAAACTTTGACTCCGTCCTTTGCCATGTCTTTTATCTTTGAGACCCCACCCACCAAGGGGTGGGGCTCAACACCCTACTGATGTGGCCCAATGAAAGCCCTAATCATAACTTAATCACATCCAGAGGAACAGACCAGTTTACAAGCAAAATCCAATATCTATTTTTGTAATTCATAACGATATCAAACTGCCAAACTGCTACAGGCATATAGGGGTGAGCACAAGACAAGCATGGAATGTCTTACAGGACATTACAGTCTAGCAAGGGAGACAGGTTCTTTTTAAAGGTAATCACAGTTACTGTGTAAAGTACTTTCTAAGCATCACTGATGTCTTCACCATGACCTTAGAGGGAATGTGAAGTAATTATCCCCATTTTACAGCTGAAGGAAATTAAGTGTTCAGATGTTACATAACTTGCCCAAGGTCACCTAAGTGGTAAGTGAGGAAGCTTATTAAACAAGCAATGAAGATATTGGTCTGAATGCCCAGGTGGGGAAATCCAAGAACCATGCAGGAGGAGATGCTTTTAGAAAGGTGATAAGGTGGGGATGCAAGTATTCTGACCTGAAGAAATAGATGTATTGGGCTGTTCTAACTATCAAAATTGTTGAGTGCAGCCACAGCATCCATCTTACTTTGGCTAAACCATTTGCCTCAACACTAATCTTTGGCCTAATTAATAAGCAGCTCTCTAGCCCTGGAACATAAATTCCCCTGGAGCCCAAACCCACACCTGCAGCCACCATCCACACCACCCACACACCTCACCAAAACCCATAGCTGGTCCCAAATGATAAGCCAACCCATCTCCACCATCTTCAGACTCCTTGTCCCTTTCTCTTTTCACGAGTTTGGTTGAAACTAACCAGTCCTTGACTCCCGTGGGGAATCTACTAACCTCCACCCCTGGACTACAATAAAGGCACAAACCCGCTGGACCCTTCACTCTGCTGTGTGCTCCCCACTGGCTGGTTAATCCGCCTGAGCCAATCGCGCTTCCCATCTACCCATCATGGCACCCCCCTCTCTCTGGGACCCGTGAGTTACAAACTATTTTTTCTCACGTGCTATGGCCTTGGTTTCCCATTGTGCCACACATTACCTCCACCTGGACCCCAATCTAAAATGCCTAGAAGTGGAAGTGAAAATGGCCTGGGCTTTGGGCAAGGGGAAGCTGGGCATGACAGAGCTAGAGAGGTAGGAAAGGCCAGGGCAGGCAGTGCTTAGAAGGCTTTGTGTAAATAAAAGAATGAAAAGCCACCCAGTGAGTACAAATAGAGTTTATTCATTCAACCACCATCACTTGGATATGACAGACTCAAAGACTGTCAGGGGACTGGGAAACTTGATAGAGATAACAGGGGAAGGCTTCATATTGGAGGGCTGTTCTCATTAGCAGTTGTTGGCATGGGGAAGCTGGAGGCAGGGGAACTAGAAGTGGGGCATCTTAAGTGATCGGTTTGGGAAGTATCCTTGGTTTTCTCTGATTAGTGTTGAATTGGAAGCAGGGGAAAATTAAAGGAAGCTGGCAGTCAACAACTGAGTCCTGACTCTTCTGGACCAGTGCTGCAGAGGTGGTGGTTTGGCTTCCTGGGCTGGTTGTCGCAGTTTGTGCATCAGGGTTCTATTTTATATATCACCTGGCCATTGTCCACTGGTATGTTCATTCTCTCAGTCCCCCTTTTGGTCATCCTATCACTTTCAAGGGGTTGATCAATTCAGAGAAGAGATCCAGATTTCAACCATTTGTCTCCAGAGTCAACTGTCTCACAAGATCTTCTTGACCTTTTGTTGTTATAGCATCATTACATTCATCTAACAAGAGAGGGACTGCACAGAAATGTTTAAAGCTCTGGGTGGAATGCAGTGGACAAGCATCATTACCACTATGACAAAAACAAGAACAATGAACAGTCCCTGTGTGATGCTCTGGAACCAGAAACCCCAATTGCGCCACCCAGTCCAAGAGAACAAATTCCATAGTCCATGAATATCCAGAGAGTCAAGTAGCTTTTTCCTTAAGGTGATGTGCACAGGCTGCTGCACCCTGCCCATTTCACTGACCCAAGTACAGCAAGAGGAATTAGCAGTGGCCCAGACACCACCAAGCAGCGTCACTGCCGTCCCCACCGGGGCTGAGCTGGAAAGGATGTGGATCCATCTACAGCACTGCCATAACGTCTACTGGAGTTTGTGGTAAGTTTCTTATGGTCTTTTCTCTTTGTGTGTTGGGAACACGGACCTGATCATTTGATAAACGAGTCAGCCTCGTCAGGGGAACGACGTCATTCCCAGGCAGTGGGAAGCTGCTGAAGGTTTTGAAAGCAGGTGGCAGAAGCAAGATTGCATTTTTAAAAGATCACTTTGACTGTGAAGAGGACTGGCAGGGCCAGAGACAGGCTGCTGGAGCAGGGAGGAAGTTGAGACACTGCCAGGAGTCAACCACTAGAAGATCCCCACCGTGGACCTTTCCTCACCCTGAGCCCCTCAGACCTGGGTCCTGCAAAGCATCCCCATTAATACACTCTTCTAGTATTGTGGGCACGTGCTTTCACACTGTGGGTGGCGTTAACCTAGGAATGAATTCGGGAGTATTTGAGGAAACACATAGACGATTGTGAAAAATGACAGCTTACTCTTCCAGAAAGAAAGGAAAAAAAATAAGTATAAAAAGTTGATTGGAAAGCTCAGCATTCTTTCTAATCAAGCCGGGCCTCGTGGGTGGGCCGTGGCCTGCGGCCGCCCATGGCACAGGGATGGAGTCCAGGCTTCTGAGGTTCCGCCTTCTGGAGGCCTCTGCTGGATGGGGGCACACCGGCTATGCCCAAGGCCTTGCTCGTGGTCAGGCAGTGTGGGGCACACAGGGCTGGCTCCTCGCGCTGCTCCTGTGTCCTGCCCCAGTGGCCAGGGCCGGGGAGGCTACTGCCTGCCCAGTGGCGTGAGGCTGGCTGGTGCCTCACACCTGTCTTGGCAGCCTGACTGGGAAGGCTTCGTACAATGGTTTTGGCTCTCACTGGTCCCAGGCCCTTTTGTTGTCTGTTGTTGAGAGAGTAGGCAGAAATTCATTTAAAAAATTATGATTTCTCAATGTGCATGGGGGTGCTGGCTGGATTCTATAAGGGCCTGAGACCACCCCACCCATCCGCTTACCTCTCCTGAGACCAGTTCTGCACCACAGGAGACCAACTTGGGTGAATGCAGTGGGTCCCATGGGGAGGCTGGGGGTGAAAAATAAAAACTTCCACAAAGATGCCAGCCATGTATCTTGTCCTTTTACCCAATGACCACATCCCAGAAAGGAATTCTGATAGTTGGAGCTGTAATATGAAATCCCTCACACAGTTTGACTAGCTTTATTTTTATGTACTGTCAAAAAAACCTAAAACACTGAGGTAAGGAGAGAATTTACCTAAAAGGGGGGTTATTGCAAAGGAACAGCACTCTGACGGTGAGACCCACAAAGTTTCCAAAGATGGGGCAGAGAAGGGCTTTCCTTTCCTAAGAGAAGTAAACAGGCTAGAAGGAACCAGACGTGGGAAGGGGCACGAGTGGGCAGGGGCCTGTGGTCCGTCGACCAAGGAATGCTTTTCCCAGAGGTCGGGCAATTTTCTGGAGGGGTTGTTCCAGCATCTTTAAGTTCACAGGCGAGCCAAGCTCCAGAGGTCTGTGGGGAGGGAAGAAGCTGGAGCAAAGTCAGTTGTTAGTGGCCATTTTGTCTACCTTGGTCAGGGTGGGTACAAACGATGAAGCTAATCATTCACGACAAACTTACAAAAAGGGAATTTGAAGGGTCTGCGTCTGGCCTCCTCCCAGGTAAATGAGAGGGTCATCCACAAGTGTTCCTTAGTCTTATGGAGAAGAGGGGCCCTTTGAAGTAAGCCTGTTTCTTGAAACACAAAAAGGATTTCTTAACCATGGTTGTTTTCTAAGAGCACAAGGAGTAAAGGTCAACATACTTAGCACGTTACATTTTTTTACTCATGTGGTAAATATACTCTTCTTTTTTTCCAAAGTTTTCTGTAGCATAGGAGAAAAATTTTAAAGATTTTTATATAATGAGGGAAGTTATAGGTTTACGGAAAAGTCATGCAGAAAAAACAGAGTTCCCATAGACTGGCTCCTCACACACAGCTTTCCCAATTATTAATATTATCCATTAGTGTGGTAACTTTATTACAATTGATGAAACAATATTATTATATTATATTATGAACTATAGTCCATAGTTTACACTAGGGTTCACTCTACTCTGTGCAGCACAGTTCTCTGGTTTATTATTATTATGGCAATACATGTACAACCTTAAATGAATCATACTAACCACTTTCAAATATATAACTCAATGGTGTCAAATACATTCGCCATTATCCATTTAAAAAAAACATTTCTGGAGGTTCTAGGAATATGGTATCAGAGTAGGTAGGCAGGGCTCAGTGCTCTTACAAAAATAGCAGAGGAGGGACAGAAACTGTCCAAAGGAGTGGCTTGAGATCTGTAGACCAGGAGGGAGAGGGACAGAGGGACAAGGAGGCTGGAGAGAAACTGTGAGCTACGTGACCCCAGGATGTGCAGCACCCATCCCCCACCCTCGAGGCAGGCAGCCTCAGTAAAACCAGTGGTTGATGGTGACCAGCTGAGGGGGAATGGGTATATTCCTGTCTGGGAGGAGGAAGGGTGTGATGGAGAGCTGAGTGTGGTTTCTCTTCAGTGAGTTTAAGCATCAGGGCCCAGCTCTTAATCGCAGCTCTACCTGGATCAGAGACAGAGGTCAGTGGAGCTTGAAAGAATCACCTGTGGGGAAAGGTTTGCCCAGGTGCACCGTCTGCTGGCAGGCCAGGAAAGTGAAGGAAGATGAGACTGAAGTCTCCCTTGTCCCTATCCCCAGGCCCCCTTGGATCTGGTCTGCACCCCATGAGAGGGTCCCTGGGCCTGTTTTGATAACTTAAACAGGGCAGTTTTAAAGTTTTAGAATAAATTAAACCAAAAATCAAAAAAGAGCCACAAAACAAAGCCACTAGGCAAGAGAAAGAAATAGACCATCAGAGTAAACTCACTAACATAATCAGATGCCTAGACATCACAAAATATTACAAGTCATACGAAGAAACAGGGAGATATGGGTCAGCCAAAGGAACAAATTAAAAGTCCTGATTAGACACAAGATTTAAAAAAACTAATGAATGATGTTCACATAAATCTCTTAAATCAAATCAAGGAGTTGAAGGAAAATAAGGCTGAAGAGATAAATGATTTTAGGAAGACACTGAGTGAGCATAAAGAAGAATTTGAAAGGTTGCAAAGAAAAATAACAGAGCTTTTGGGAATGAAAGACATAATGGATGAGATAAAAAAATACATTGGAAGCATTTAACAGCAGATGTGAATTGGCTGAGAAATGAATAAGTGAATTGAAAGGCAGAGCATTTGAACCTGAAAAGACAGAAGAGCAGAAAAAGAAAAGAATGGAAAAAATGTAACAGAGTCTCAGGGAATTGAATGGCAGCACCAAATGCACAAACATACATGTTATGGGCATCCTGGAAGAAGAAGAGAATGGAAAAGGGGCAGAAAGAATATGTGAAGAAATAATGGCTGAAAATTTCCCAAACCTAATGAAAGACCTAAATATCCAAGGACAATGCAACCCAAACAGTATAAGTCTGAACAGACCTACTCCAAGACACCTATTATTCAGAATGTCAAATGCCAGAGATAAAGAGAGAATTCTTAAAGCAGCAAGAGAAAAGCAAGTTATCACATTCAAGGGATATCCAATAAGACTCAGTGCTGATTTCCCATTAGAAACCATGGAGGTGAGAAAACAATGGTATGATATATTAAAGGCATTGATAAAGAAAAAAACTGCCAGCAAGAACTTTTTATCTGGCAAAACTGTCCTTCAAAATTGAGAGTGAGTTTACAGTCTGCATAGATAAACAAAAACTAAGCGAGTATGTCACCAATAGACCAGATTTACAAGTGATACTAAAGGACATGCTGTAGCCTGAAAGAAAAGAACAAGGGCAAGAGACTTGGAGAAGAGTGTAGAAATGAAGATTATGAGTAACAGTAACTAAAAGGGTAAAAAAAGACAGAGAATAGTTAAGATACGACATCTTGCTCAAGTATTTTGTAAGAGGTCCCTCAATTTAAGTTTGTCTGATATGTGCTTCTCATCACATCAAAATATGTAAGCTATAGCCAATGAGGTTTATCCGAGGCACGATTATTGCTAATTGAAAACTTTTCCCAAGTGCCAACTGGCAACACAACTGGAAAAAGACCTTGAATAAAAGGGGGAAATGGTAAAGACAAATGAGTTCAAGTGGCTAAGAGACTTCAAAGAGAGTCGGGAGGTCATCCCAGAGGTGACTCTTACGCACACCTCAGTAGGAGCTCATAGATCATCTAAGTGCCTATCACCCCACTCAGTGGGGTTCCTGAGAGCTCCGGAGACACCCTGGTCCTATATAAGGGGGGATAGCCCCAGAGACTGATGCCTTATCAGTGGGTTCTATTTTGGAATCTGTGCTCCTGAGAGTGACAGAATTAGACTCAAATAAGTCCTCCCTGCACATGGTTCACCAGTCCCTTCTATTCAAACCTACATGTGATGCTGGAGTTTCTTAGGTATACTTCCAGAGACTGGAGCCTCCCGCCTACCTATGTGCCAGGTGTGCATGAAATCTAGGTGGAGCTGCAACTCCTACCCTACAGCTCAATGGACTCATCCAAGTCACCTGGTGAGGAGACAACGATGGGAAATGGCCATCCCAGGGAATGGAGAGGGCCTGCATCTGCAGGCAGGATCATCCCACCCACCATATCCATGGGATATAAGCCCTCTCTCACTTGGAGTTGGAGTGGACATCACCATCCCAGTCGCCTCTGGATTGGGGGAAGAACTATGGACTAGAGTGGACTTGATGGTATTCTCTTGCTCACATATGGTGATTCTTGCAATGCAAGAAATTATAACAATGAGGTGGAGCCAGTGGCCACTTGACAGTTTTTGGGTAGGGAGGGGATGAGCAGTTGAAATACAGGGGCTTCTTTGGGAGTTGGAGGTTGTCCTGAGTACTGTTGTGGCAATGGATGTAGGCCATTTTAAATCAGCACACACCACTCAGAACTGAGTGGGAGAGAGTGTGGTCTACAGTGTGAACTGTGGTCTATGGTTGGTGGCAAGGCTCCAGGATGTGTAAGTTCATTGAGGGTGGTGGGCCACACTGTGGGAGATGTTTGTGTGGGATGTGGTGGGAGGTGTGGGAGGTGGGCAACATGGGAATCCCAGTGGGTTCCGTGTAAATCAGCACACACCACTCAGAACTGAGTGGGAGAGAGTGTGGTCT